>OZ023241.1:23025305-23094896 GCA_964006365.1 Trididemnum miniatum
GCGTCTTACGACGGCCATGATCGCAAGGTTGATGGTTCAACTCCCACCCTAGCCTCGATGTTGCGTCCTTGGATAAGATGCTTTACGACAATTACCTCTGCTTGGTGGAATCTAACAAGCAGGAAATGAAAGAAGTCAGAAGCAAAACTCAACCGAAAAACTCGCAAACGAGGGCAACTCCTAAGCCAGTCTGGATTCGTCTTACACAACGCCTCCGCCGCTTTCTCGTAACAGGAGGATAAAAAATGAAGCAATCAAATTCAGTATTAGTAGGTAGTAGCGCAGAAACGTAACTTTTCGAGCTTTTTCTTTTCATCGCTTCTCACCTACTGTTTCCAGCAAGCGAGCAGCAGCTGTGACGGTGTTACCATGTGTAGGTCTAACTGTACAGCAAGTGTAAAAGTTTAGGAAGAGCGAAACAAAAGATTACACATTCTCGTTTGATATAATTCGTCCGTTAATCGTACATCAGAAAAAAGGTACGACATAATGCACATCTTAATCGGTTTGCAGGAGCGTATTCAGGGGAGAAGAACTATTGTGCCATGGGCCCCCCGTTTTGACTCTGCCTTTTAGTAAAAAAGAGCAAAATTAATGGTGCCAAGTGACTAAAATATGCCAGACTCTTTGGATGGTTTCTGTAGTTTATGGCTAGGGGGTTAGGATGAGAGGTATGCATCTTTCCACCAGCCACTTTCAAAAATGGTTTTGATGTATACATTTTTTCCATAATTTTGAACCTCTTCGATAGCAATAAGCCTTCCGTCTTAAGCACGCATAATCGAAAATGTGCGAACAAAATGCGTCACATTTCTCGATGCACTCAGAATTAAGGTAAAAAAATTTAAACCAAATTTGTCTGAAAATTATTCAAAAAGCACTAAAATAGTCATTGCAGCATGTGAATTTTCAAAATTTTTTGGGGGCGCATGCCCGCAGACCTCTTTATAGCTTTTCTTGATTGTTTCTCAATCAGCTTCAAATGTGTTTGGCCAAAAAAAATACGCTTGAAAAAAATGTGGAAATTATACCCCCTTAAAATTTCTCGCTAAAACCCCTCTTAAAATCTATATCCAAACACATGTAATGATCTTCCGAAAGAAGCTCTGAGGACGAGAAGACCTTTTTTTGCTCTTGACCTGATGTTAGTCGAAAAATTGCATGAACGCTCTTAGGTGGGCAATTTGGTCTCACATTTTCCTAATAAGGACGATTGTGCAAAAAAGATTGAAGACCCCTGTTTTAAAGCATGAATATAGCGCAGATTTGCAAAGAGTTAATTTGATTCTAATTGAATAGGTTCAATCATGGCCAACTATACAGACGGCCTTCCAACTTACATTTGTCGCTTTTTTCTAAGAGGCCATTGCATCGCGAGAGCGAAAAAGTGCATGTGCAGACTATGTGTGCACGCCGCTCACCCACTCCATATAAACTATCTAAATGCACATTGTGCATGGGCGTGCTAACAGAAAAAAGCACGGTGGTGACTCTAAGTAGTTTTTTTGTTATTTATTTCTTACTGACAACTCAGTAGTCCGACAAAGTCGGGATACATAGGCCTACTCAACTACAGAAACAAAGTAACATAAGAAACACTACAAAATAAACACAAAAACTTCGCAAATCGCAATGATACAGCGACAAAGGCACCACGAGGACTAGCGAATTAACAACCATGCAGGTAAAGGAATAAGAATTGTAAAACACCTAAGCGAAATGAAAAAAGATAAATCAAAACAGTGTAAGGAAAATCAAGACCCATACATATTATAAAACACTTAATCCAAATGCCAAAAAAGTCAAAACAGTGAAAGTAAAATCAATACCCAGCTAGACCGTCAACTAAATATTAGAAAGAGCATGCTTCAGCTTATTAACACTAACTGTACCATTGAAAATAACACGATGAAGATTATTCTAAATTCTGTGGGTGCGATAAAAATAATCGAAATGTCCAAAATCATTAGCAGGGTAATTTGCGCTTTTCAGTTGCCGTATAATCAGTGACGATTACGTTTAGGTTTACAGTCGATTCGTAAAAATTCATTTGAACTAACATCAGCATCGCCACAAATCATTTAAAACATAAACACAATATCAAATTTAGTTCCTCGACTTTCTGATAAATCTAACTTGGCAAGAGTGAGCCAGTTAGCATAACCAGGATCATGACAAAAACAATGGTAGCATGTAAGCTAAGTAAATTTACGCTGGATATTTTCCAATATGTTTTCAACTTAATTAAATGAGGAGACCAAATAGGAATAGCATATTACAATATAATGCAAATGATCGCTTTCATCAATGGATACGTTTCGATAATAATACGTTAAGAATACTGCAAACTACACAAAAAGATATGATAATTACTTTAAAAGATAAAACTTTTTCGATGAAAGTAATGCAAAACATGGCAGCAACCACTTTGTAAGAAGGTCAGAATTTCCAAATGGAAAGTGAAATGAAGAGACAGTTTCTTTAGCAGATACATATCCAGAATTACAGCCACATACAACGCATTTACTTACCATTTTTCCTTTTTCTATAATAACTCTGCAGACGTAAAAATTTCGAAAAAAAGCATTAGGCTACCAGTACTGTTCTTTCTAATTAATTTAGTAGCCAGCGGTAGACCCACCATTAATTTCTTCCTGCTGTTCTACAGTTCTATGTATGTGACTGCAAGGTAAAGCAGCAATTTACAAAAAATGCAGCTACCAAAATAATGCCGCTAAAACTGTCTTGCTCATAAAGGCTATGCTAGCAATCAGTACCGTATTGCCATAGCTAATCTGCTTCAGGTAGGATCAATTGCTCAAATGTGATTAGTTTTTTTACTGCTGGTAGGAACTCTGTAGTCTAATTTTCTGAATATCTTCATCTTTGAGCAATTAAAATCCACATGCACCCAGACTACATGTAATTTTAAACTCTCTGAATCACTTATTTGACATAGCCTATCACTTCCCTATCAACTGAATAACCCAACTTCAGCAAAATGCAAGATAGTGTATTATGCTGAAATTCACTAACTACTGTAGCAACGTACTGGCAGTGTTCTAGTTAAAAGCTTACAATAGACTAGACTAACACAAAGACGATAGAAAATTCAGTTGACGCATAGTGCATGTGATGTAGAAAAAACAAGTGCGTGTGCGGCGTGCATTGAGACGAACCAACACAACTTAATCTCTCTTTTTCGCTCTCGCGATGCAATGGCCTCTTAGAAAAAAGCGACAAATGTAAGTTGAAAGGCCGTCTGTATAGTTGGCCATGGTTCAATCACAAAAATTTACTCTTTAATGTGAAATTAACCTAGCTATTGGTCGTGGTTTTTCAAGCCCTTAAAATTTTTTCGGAAGAAAATGATTGTGTAAATTGCTTTACACCTCATGTAAAAGTAGGTTTCACTATGTACACTACATTTTCACAACCAATATCATTCGTTTAACACATCGTCCAAGAGTGAAGCTTGACAGAAGTTAACAACCTTACTACTAATCTACCATGATAGTAAAAATTTAGTTCTAGACAGTGAAACCTACTTTTACATGAAGTTTAAAACAATTTACGCAATCATTTTCCAGCGAAAAAAATTTAAGGCCTGGAAAACCATGACCAATAGCTCAACTAATTTTATATTGAAGTTTAAATTTTTGTGATTGAGCCTATTTCATTTGAATCAAATGACAACTTTTTGCAAATCGACGCAACATTTACGCTTTAAAATAGCAAAAAATGCTATTAGCTTAAAACCGCTTCAAAAATTATTGCCTATATCCAGGGTTGCCATACCGTCCTTATTTCTAAGATTTGTGCTTTTTTGGGAGGTGCGTGCCTTTGAAAAATTCCTTGTACTTTATTTCTAAGGAATGTACTTATTTCGGGCGTGTGTCCTTATTTTGTCTTATTTTCAGCGTATTTTGTCTTATTTTCAGTCAGAAACTATTGCAACAATAGCAATCAGATGGCAATGCTAAATGTTGCGCGGCGGGCATGCATTTACAACAGTATGCACTCACAAGTTCGTGCAAGATTGTTGCGATACTGTTGCGTAACAATGGTGTAAAATGTATATGGATCGCCTTGTCCGTGTGATTTTAAAATGGCAACACTACAAGCGTGTTCGTCAAAGCCGCATTTTCTGCAATATTAGCCAAGCCTAGCCCTTTTTGCTTAGCCTATACTTGGCAAATTGTACTCGAATGTCAAATTTGTAAATACAATTAATGTGATGACTATAGTGGCTGATTCTGTTTGATAAGTTAGGCCATAAGTCGTTACAAATGTGTGCAGCAGATGTCTAGCCTACATGTTTGAAGAGAAGCAGTCAGCTAAAAAATTGAGATATAATAACAGGCTGTCAGTTGTCTAATGCCATATTTTTAGATTTTTCCCTTGAAATTTTATGATTTAAGCTAGAACAAGACAATGAGCAAGCGTAAAAACAGTTTTCGTGATGACTTTGAGAAAGAATTTAAGAACATCAAACGAAGTTTAAAGGACGTTCACTTCGCGCACTGCAACGTTTGTGACTGCGAAATTAATTTGGAAGCAATAGGAAAGACAGCTATTTCTGCTCACAATGCTACCCAAAAGTATAAAAAATGTGCTTGAATGCTTGATTCAAATCTATCCATGGAAAGTTTTTGCACAAGGCCATCTCGGCCAACAACCACAGATTATAAGGCTGCTGCTGCTGAGGGTACGTGGGCATACCACACTGTCAAACATCATCAATCATTTAATTCCAATGACTGCACGTCTAAATTATTCAAAGCAATTTTTCCCGATTCAGAGGTTGCTAAGAAGATTGCTTCCGCCAGAACGAAGATAACGAGCATTATTACTGGTGTTCTTGCTCCCTACGCTCAAACAAAAATGCTATCTGACCTCGGTACCCAGCCCTTTTCAATCTCAGTTGATGCCTCCAATCACAATTTAAACTATTTCCGCTGGTAATCAGGTTCTTTAGCGCCAAAACAGGAGTTAACGTACGTCTTCTTAATCTACAATCGATGCCAGGTGAGACCTCCGAACAAATCATGAATTTTATTCTTTTGAGCATCGAAGAGAATGAGCTGGACTTACAACAGTTGACATCATTTTGTGCTGATAATGCACCGGTGAACTTTGGAGGCTCTAAAACATAAAACAATGTGTTTTATCACCTTAGAGAGCGAAAAACTTGCCTAATTCCAGTTGGCTGCCCTGCCCATATTTTGCATAACGCCGCAGAGAAGGGAGCAGAACGTCTTACAACTGACATTGAAACAATTGTGTTAACGATTGGCAGCCACTTCAAAAACCAAACGGGTAGGACGAATAGCCTCAAACAATTTTGTGAACAACTAAATACAAACTATTCAACTCTGCCGACCCACACGCCTACTCGATGGCTCACTTTGGATGCTGTGCTTGAGCGTATGATCGAACTATAGGAACCACTCCAAGCGCATTTTCTTTCGCTAAAAAGAACCCCTGTATTTTAGAGACATTTTTTAAATCTGAAATGTCACTGGTCATCGTGTCATTTCTCCACAGTGCTCTCCAGCTTTTCAAGAAACCAATATTACTTCTGCAGAAGACAAATGCACTTTTTCCTGAGCTGGCTGAAATAATTGACTCGTTTAGATGCAAAATTCTGCAGCGCCAGTCTTCAAAATTTTTCGGAGCATCCACAGCTGATCTGTTGAAGACAATCGATGAAGAGAATGCTAATCTTCTTAAATCAAGCTTTCAAGAATTTTATACCATCACGTTGGAATACATTAGTTAGTGGTATCGATTAGAGAAGCATCCGAGGTGCATTAAATGGACCCTGCTAAGAGTTCAGACAATTGATTATGAGGAAGTTAAAGAGTTAGCGAAGCAAGTTGATCCACAAATAACAATCAAAGATGAGCTATTTGATGAGGTTTCGGCTCTGAATAATCTTCTTAAGAATATTCCGGATGACGAGTTCTACAAGAATGAAGCCGAAACCAAGTGGATGAAAATTTTCGATGGAAATGACTCCTTTCCGCTCCTTTACAAATTGGTCAGCATCGTTTTTTCTCTTCCAGTCAGTAACGCCTTTGTGGAAAAGGTGTTTTCTCTTATATCGGCTCGATGGACCGATGAAAGGAACAAGCTTCGTGAAAAGACAGTCAAATCTCTGCTTCAGGTTCAAGTAAATTTGAACTACAGCTGCTATCAGATGCATGGAGTAATATCAAAAAACAAGCAGTTGATGGAAAAAATTGTTTCTGGGGGAAAATATGGCACTAAATAAATAACTTAGCCTAACCCAATATTTCAAATAAAAAATGTGTGCTGAAAACGTTGTTTTTTGGTTGTCCTTATTTTTGACTTAGATTCGATGGCAACCCTGCCTATATCCAATTTACTTACCATGTAAAGTGCCTGAAACGCAACCAATTTTCTTGAAATTTATTTTAAACGATAGTTAAAATCAAGATCTTCACGATCCAGTTGAAAATTTTAAAATCCAACAAGCATAACAAAAGTTATGATATTTTTTGTAACATTTTCAATCGTTTTTGCGTTATGAAAGATAGGCGGCGTTTGTCCAAGCGGGTAATTCCAAGATGGCGGATCGAAGCTTTAAATTGTTTCACTTTTGTGATACCCGTTTAACGTTGAACGCGCAATCTAGTTGTAGTATTACCAGTGGCGTCGCTAGGAATGGTGACACCCGGGGCGGAGCTTTATGGTGTCACCCGTCTTGCAAAAGCAATAAACTATTCAATATTTAAAGGCTGGAGGCCAGTGGAGGGCATAAGCCATTTTGCTGAAAGAATTTTGTATTGCAAGATAGACATTAAGAACTCGGAGTTGGGGCGAATTGAAAAAAGCTGTGTTTTGTTATAGACTAATTTGCGCGAGTAGTCTGTTGGCATATTGCATATCTCGCGACATTACGCCCAAGGGCACTCTAACAAGTTTTGGGGGCCCATTTCAGCGGTTTCACACCTCAGGAACACCGCATTAAACCCATAAAAAACGAGATAGCGGTGATGAACCGGGCCACCGACCACATTCTATCCGATATAATTAACTTGGGAACCATAACTTCACGTTCCGAATCCCTATCACTAAGGCTGTGTTATTCAAAATCTATGCCGCCCAAATACACCTTGCAATTCATTACACACTTCCGCACAATACCGCCAGGCAAATCTTATGGCGAAAACATTGAAATAAACGAACAAAATAAAAAACGATTCTGACCAAAAATAGATCTTCGTTTCACCAACACATGCAGTTTCAATTTTTATCAAATAAGTTGCAGATTTCTCTCTAGCTATAAAACAGACCCTCATGACTAGTATATCGAATAAGTGGGACTGGACCACAACCGAGACAAAAAAATAATCGATGCCGCATAAAAGTGTTTGGCCTATGCCATCGGCTGTTTTCTTCGACAGAGATACCGGTACTTCGTTTTTTACTCACTGGATAGTTAATCCAAATAGCTTCAGCAGATCACACAGATGATTTGTTTTCATAAACATTAAACACAAAAAGAAGTAAAAACATAAATTAGCTGTTTTACTTGTTATGAAGGTGTAGATGTAGCCACTAGCGTAGCCAGGATTTTGCAATGGAAGGGGTTTGAGAATGACATTACATTTGACCATACGTTGACATCACATTTGACCATACACAGGAACGGATCCAGAAAGTTTTGGTGGGATACATGCAATTTTGAATTAGGTTGAATGTTAACTAAATGCAAATACGTTTAAACTCGGAAACGGGCGTAAGTAAGCCTTTTGAAAATGCTTCATGTCAGAGGCGTATTCAGAAATTTTTTGAAGGAGGTAGCATCAATTTTCGTCACTTTTTTCAAATGTATTTTTTCCGGCAGAGTTAATTTTAAGCAACTTAAGTGCCAAAAACGACTCTTTGAGGGTCCAGGGGCATGCTCCCCCGGAACATTTTTGAAAATTTGCATACTGCAATGGCCATTTTTGTGCTTTTTGAACAATTTTTAAGAAAAGTTTGTCATATTTTTGGCCCCTAACTTTGAGTGCTTCACCAATAATGCATTTTGCTCGCACAGTTTCGATTATGTATGACGTCATTTGAGGCTCAATTGGGGGAAGTTGTAACCCCCCCGTGGCTACGCTACTGGATGTAGCGTAGTAGCTAAACAAAATAACATAGGCTATGTAATCACAGCTAAGCATGTGGTACAAAATTACATCGCCCTATATGAGCATGTTTGTGGGTTGGACCTAAAAAATGTCCTTTGTGTTGTCGCTTTCAAAAATACCGGCTTCATCGTCTGGCTGCTGAGATTTTCCACTCAGCTTAACAAAGCGAGGCATTGACCCTTCATATTCTTTCAATGCTTCCTCCCTTGTTTTTCGAACTTTTCTTTGTTGAAAACCACTGGGTCTTTTTAATTTATGTACCCCCCGCGGCATATCAAAGTGATTTACTATATTCTTTTACTATCGTATGGAACTTTCTTACTATGTAATTTTGACTTACATGAATGATTGATAACTAGGAGTTTGTATTTCGCTGCAAATGCAGGCAAACACACTTCAATTTTACACATTACTACTCCTATGCGATTCGACTGCTTACCGGAGTTTTCCACTTAATGTACCCTCCAAGTTAATGTATCATGGCAGTGGCGTAGCGAAAAATTTTAAAGGGGGGCATAATTTCTACATTTTTTTCAAGTGTATGTGTTTTCGGCAGAACAAATTTAAAGCTGATTGAGAAACAAGAAAAGCTCTAAGAGAGTCCGGGAGCATGCTCCCCCAGAAAATTTTTGAAAATTTACATCCTTTAATGACTATTTTGGTGCTTTTTGAATAATTTTCACTGAGGCAAATTTTGTTTAAATTTTTTGGCCCTACTTCTGAGTGGATCATCGAGATCGAGACTTCACATAAATACAAAGTTTTCACCTAAAATGCGCGTTTTAGCCACCCATTTCTTATCACAGATAAAAGCGTCGATAAAAAGGATAAAAACTTCCACATATTTCTTTGCGAGCTTCTTGCAAACAATGCGATCAATGATAGGTTTTAATCGAAGAGACCGCATGATTTTGTATTTTGTTGCATATTTATCCTCCTATCACGAGAAAATGATCAATGTGTTATGTGAGCTCGCTTAGGAGTTGCCAGCCATCTGTCTACCACACCAGGATGGAAGAATCTCGCTAAGTGCCATTTCCAACAACACAAGCAACCTTGCAAACAACGTTACTGATAAAATAAGTAATAGAGGAATATTAACTTTTGATATATCAGATCACATGCCAATTTTTTGCACATTAGCAACAAATGCGACTATGCAATTTGAAAAAAAAATAATCCGTGATGATATGAGAAATTTTAACATTTTTTTTTATTTTAACAATAAATTTTAACAATTTTTATGAGAAATTTTTAACTTTCATCCAAAATTAATGATTTTTTGTTATCAAATGAAGATGCTGATATAGAAGGAATTGTAAATAATTTTGTAAATGATTTTTTTAAAATAGTTAATCAACATGCTCCACTGCGACCTCAATCCAGAAAAGAACGCAAATTAAACTCGAAACCGTGGATAAATGATAAAATACTTAAACTAATTCGGACAAAAAAATCCATGTTTAGAAAATGTTATAAAAAGAATGATTCACATTTGATTGAAAAATACAAAAAAATGTGCAATGAACTAACCACAATCAAAAGAAACGCCAAACAACATTATTTTGCAACCATGATAAACGAAAACAAAAATAATTTACAAAAACAATGGCAACTGATAAATCAAATATTGCAACGAAACAATAAACAAAAGAAAGCAATTCACAAACTTGTGACTAAAAGTGATGAAACTTTAACTGACTGTCAAGATATTTGCAACGAGTTAAACAGCTATTTTATTAACATCGGTCCGAAATGGCATCAAAAATTCCCTCAAACTACCTAAATAATAATGATCCTCCACATTCTCTACCTTCCATGACAAACTCAATGTTTTGTGAACCATATTTTCAGTGCGAGGTATTCCAAAAAATTATGTGTTTAAATGAAAAAAAATCGGTTGGAATCAAAAATATTCCAATTAAGTTCATAAAAATATCAGCTGAGTACATTTCACTTCCGCTAGCTAATATTTTCAACAAGTATATGCAAGTAGGAATATTTCCCAAATTGTTAAAAATTGCTAAAATAACCCCACTACACAAAAATGGTAGCACTCACAGAGCAACGAATTATCGCCCAATATCAGTTCTATCTCCTTTTTCAAAAATATACGAAAAAATAATATATGATAGACTCAACAAGTACTTTTTTAATAACAGCATAATAAGCAAGGAACAACTAGGATTTAGAGTTGGACACTCAACAACTCATGTAATTATAGATGTTACAAGTAAATTGCAAACTTTTAAGAGATAATAAAAACTTTACCTGTTTAATTTTGTTAGATTTATCAAAAGCATTTGATACGGTAGATCATGGTATTTTGCTGAATAAACTTGAAAAATATGGTGTTAGAGGAAACGTACTGAATTTACTCAAAAGCTACTTAAACAACAGACAACAAGTTGTACACATTCAAAATACATTTTCTGTTTCGCATTATGTTCACTGTGGTGTTCCCCAAGGTTCTGTTCTAGGACCTTTTGTTATTCTCCATCTATATTAATGATTTACCAAAAGCGTCCAGTTTTAAAACTAGACTCTTTGCCGATGATACTGCATTAATGATAACTGATTCAACTTTAAAATTAGTAGTAGTAGTGTCTTTTATTTCTGCACCGTCAAAATAAATATAACACAGCAACATATGATTTTAAATACAAACGGACGCAGAAAAGGGAAGAAGCGACAAAACGATCAACGTTGTGACATGCTAGCGAGAGTGAAACTTGAAGATGAGGGGATTAGTAGGCATGGTCGCAACACCCGATTAAACTGAAATAAAGCAAAAAAGAACAAAAGCAGACAAATGACGGCGAGATATAAAAAGACACTGGAGAGACCACACCTCCAACACCGCTATGACATAGTGCAATGGTAGGAACCATAACAGTGTACGGCATTTCAAGGTCACTCAATGTCTTCACAGTGCAAAAGTAAATACGGGATTAAGTAAAGTTGGAAACTGGTTGAATCTTTGAGTGAAAAAGTAAATACGGAATTAAGTAAAGTTGGAAACTGGTTGAATTCTAACAAATTATCTTTAAATTATTCCAAAACAACGTATTTACTAATTGAGCCTAAAACTAAAACTAATAATTCTATTTTTCATAATTTTAACGTGAATTTAAAAGGAGTCAAAATTCAAAAATCACTTTCCGCCAAATATCTTGGAGTTATTTTAGACGAAAATCTTGATTAGAAGTTACACATTAAATATTTGCATACAAAACTATCTCAGGCAGTTGGCATCCTTGCAAAACTGAGACCTTACTCAAATCGTAAAAATCTTGTTGTAATGTATATATTACGTTTTCTTTTATTCACATATTCTCTACGGAATCCTTGGTTGGGGTTCAGCAACTGATACAGCACTTCAACCTATTCAAGTTCTTCAAAACAACGTTCTAAGAATTATGAATAAAATTACTTGGAGAGATCGAGTTACCAATAATTCACTATACCTAAGCGACAAAATTTTGAAAATTGCCGACGTGTACAAACTTGAATTAGCCTAGTTTATGTTTAAATACCATATAAGAGCTCTCCCAGAAATATTTAACAACTACTTTCTACTTGTTGAACAAATCCACAATTATGACACAAGAAATAAATGTAATCAAAACTATTTTCTGAACACTATCAGAACTAATTCAGGTAAATGTTCTATTACATTTTGCGGTGCTAAACTTTGGACACAAATACCTTCTAATTTGAAATCTTCCTCATTTCATTCTTTTAAAAAAGAATATGCCGAAATACTACTTGATCAGTGCAATTAAATTATATTATGATTTAATTAAAATCAATAAACATTGATACTTCAGTTTGCTTGTTGTTGATTTTTCTGTAATGCTGCCATCTATAATTGATGCTGCGCTTGATAGCTGATTGTCTGTTGCTGACGTGGAGTTGCCGCACCGTGGTCTAGTTAGTGCTTACTTTTGGTTACTAACTAGCTGGACCACGGTCAGCGATGGCGGAAGCATTTCTAAAGTGAGGGGGGGGCCAAAACCAACGACCAGATTTTCTTCATCCACTACCAAGGACGGCAGTGGCGCAGCGAGAAATTTTGAAAAGGGGGGGGGTATTATTTCCACATTTTTTCCAGCGTATTTTTTTTTTCGGCAGAACTAATTTGAAGCTCCTCTCCTATGGATTGCCACCTTAACGTGGTGGGGAGGTTTGAGTTTTCAATGATCCTTAGAGCAACGCCGTCGGTAGTGTTTAATCACTTCCATCAGGGTCACCCATGGCGGTAAGGTCGAAGGAGAGAAACACACCAAGTAGCAATCCAATGCTGTAGCTAAATGGAAAGTTGTAATAACAATATTCATGCTGCATCGGACGGCGCGCAGGATAAAAAGGTCCGCGTTCGAGTTTTAGGCAGAGGGACTCGTTCGAAAAATAAGCTACAGTCTCCCCCACAAGCTGACCGTCACCGGAAACCCACCAACGCAGTCGCTAAGCGTTTGGGGAGGCAAATGGGGGCAGCGCACAGAAAACGTACTCGAGTTGGACCAAACTGCCGGGATCTAGCTATCGGGAACTGGAACGTTTCGTCACTGACAGGAAAAGAGCAGGAGCTTGTTTGCGAAGCCCAACAGTATCGCCTTGATGTTGTGGGAATTTCATCAACAAAGCGCCGGGGTTCTGGAACTGTCGAGTTGAACGGTGGGTGGAAAATTCTCTACTCAGGTGTTGATGCAGCAATGTCTGCTCAAGCTGGTGTTGGCTTACTTGTGAGCCCCACCATAGCTGAATGTGTCGTTGACTGGGTACCACTGGGAGGAAGGGTTCGTCTTCTAAAGCTAAGGCTGCAGGAGCGATCTCTGTGTATATTGCAGGTGTACGCACCTAACATAGAATCACAGTACGAAGCCTTTCTGGAGGAAGTTGAGGTTGCATTGGGAAAAGCAACTTCATCAGAATCCCTTGTCCTTTTGGGCGATTTCAATGCACATGTGGGCATCGACAATGCAACCTGGAAAGGTGTTATTGGGCAACATGGTGACCCTGACATTAACAAGAACGGAAGGTGTTTATTGCAGTTCTGTGCCACCAATGGGCTGTGCATAATGAACACATTTTTTCAGCACAAAAGAATTCATAAGTACACCTGGTACAGAGAATCTCTGGGACAACGCTCCCTGATTGATTTTTGTATCGTTTCGACGGACTTGTTTTCTACCGTGTCTGATGTCCGTGTTAAAAGAGGGGCTGAGTTGTCAACTGATCACCACCTAGTTGTCTGCACTTTGAAAGCTTTGAAACCCTTGAAAAAACAAAAGACTTTTCGACCACGAGAAACTTATCGAATCAAATGGGAATCATTGGCTGACAAAGAGGTACGAACTGCATTTGCAGACAACATTGCATCTAAGTTTGAAGAACTTCCGACCTCTACTGAAGACATTGAAACTGAGTGGTGTTTGTTTCGAACAGCAGTCATTGCGTCCGCTACTAACTGTTGTGGACGTAAGCGTGTTGGAGGGACGAAGAGTAGCGAGAAAAGAACTCCTTGGTGGAACCAAGGAGTTAAAGAAGCTATTCGTGCGAAAAAAATGGCTTATAAGGCCTGGCTTGCAAATAAGTCATCACTTGAACTTCGTTCGCAGTACTCTGAAGCACGTAAGGCGGCAGCCACAAAAGTTAAACTGTCTAAGGAAAGAGCCTGGAAGGAATTTGGAGAAAGGTTAGACGATGATTTCAAAACGGCAAACAAAGTGTTCTGGCAGACCATTCGCCGTTTGCGTGGAAAAAGATCTCGAGCCGCTCTCTTTATCAAAGATTCAAATGGTGTGACTCTGAAAGATCAAGATGCTATTTTGAATCGGTGGAGAGAGTACTTTAGTGATCTTTTAAACCCAGTTGATGCTACACCGATACAAATTCACGAAGAACAGGTTGGGGAAGATATTCAGATAACCGAAGCAGATGTGAATGCAGTAATCAAATCATTGAAAACTGGAAAAGCACCTGGTGAGGATGATATCAGACCTGAAATGTTAAAAGCAATGAACATACATGGTGTTCGTTGGCTGACTCGTGTTTGTAAGGTGGCGTGTAGTACTGGGCAAGCACCAAAGCAATGGCAAACTAGTGTGATAATACCTATCCACAAGAAAGGAGACAAGAGAAAATGCACCAATTATAGGGGCGTATCTCTCATCAGTGTCCCGGATAAGGTCTATGCCAAATGCCTTGAAAAGAAATGCCGTGAAATAGTCGAGCCTAAACTAACGGATGCTCAGTGTGGCTTTCGTCCTGGCCGAAGCACAATGGATCAGATCTTTGCCTTGCAGCAAATCTTTGAGAAGTCGTGAGAATATGCAAAAGAGGTCAATGCATGTTTTGTTGATCTTGAAAAAGCATATGATCGCATTCCTAGAGACAAGCTTTGGGCGGTGCTGTTGCAGTATGGCATTGATGGCCAGTTACTAACTGCCATTAAGTCGCTGTACATGCATTCCGAGATCTGTGTTCGTGTTAACAGTGCAACGACGAAACCTTTCAGAGTAAGTGTGGGACTACGGCAAGGCTGCTCTCTTTCACCTATTCTGTTCCTTATTTATATGGATAGAATAGTAAAGAAAAGCGAGTCTTGTGGCGGAGTAAAGATCGGTGAATGCACTGTACAACGTCTGTTATTTGCAGATGATCTTGTGCTACTCGACTCTACCCGAAATGGTCTCCAGCAAGCTCTTGACAGGTTTTCGGATGCATGCTCTGTTGCCGGAATGAAAATCAGTTCAACAAAAACAGAAACCATGTGCCTGTCCAGACAACCAAAGCAGTGCTCTCTCCAAATTGATGGAGTACCACTAAAACAGTCAGAGAAATTCAAGTACCTCGGCGTCTCATTCACAAGTGACGGCAGACAAAATAGCGAATTGGATATCCGCATCGGAAAAGCAAGTGCAGTAATGCGCCAGCTCCACCGATCTGTGGTACTGAAACGGGAGCTTTGCACCAAGGCAAAGCTATCCATTTTCAGATCGGTCTATGTTCCTATTTTGACTTATGGCCATGAGTGTTGGATCATGAATGAGAAAGTGAGGTCTCGAGTTCAAGCAGCGGAAATGGGATTCTTGCGAAGAATTAGCGGTTTGACCTTGTTGGACAAGGTTAATAGTGCAGATATTCGTGAATCTCTAAACATCGAAGCGCTGCTTCTCCGACTAGATAGATCGCAACTGCGTTGGTATGGACATGTGACACGAATGTCCCGGGAAAGAACAGCCAAAAAACTGCTCTGTTCAACACCGATTGGTCGAAGGCCTAGAGGCCGTCCCAGAACTCGATGGCGAGATTACGTAGAAGATCTTAGTTGGTCTCGCCTTGGCATCCCAGCAGAGCATCCATTCTTTGTCGTAAAGGATCGAGATGCTTGGAGGCTCCAACTTGAGCTGCTGCCCCCGCGACATCCCAAGGATAAGCGGGTCCAGAAAATTGATTGATTGATTGATAATTTGAAGCTGATTAAACCAGGAAAGTTCTAGGGGAGTCCGGGGGCATGCTCCCCCGCGAAATTTTTGAAAATTTACATGCTGTAGGCCAATGGCTATTTTAGTCCCTTTTGAATAATTTTCAGGCGAATTGTGTTTAAACTTTTTGACCCTAATTCTGGTTGCTTCGCCAAATATGATGCATTTTGTTCGCACATTTTTAATTATGCATGCTTAAGGCGTAAGGCTTATAGCTATCAAAGGGGTTCGAAATTATAGAAAAATTGTATGCATCACAAACATTTTTGAAAATGGCTGGTGGAAGGATGCATATCCCTTATCCTTCCCTTCTAAATTCGCCCCTAGCCATAAGCTACAGAAACCACCAAAGAATCTGGCATATTGTAGTCACTTGGCACCATTAGTATTGTTCTTTTTTACTAAAAGGCAGAGTCAAAAGGGGGGCCATGGCACAATGCCCCCCTCTAAATAAGATCCTGAGGGCCGGATTTAGACAATGAGAGGCCCTAGGCTATTTGATCACACTGATTGGAAGAGCAAAAAATAGGTCTTTACGTTCTCAGATGTCCTGTTTTCACCGAAAATATCGGTATAGTAAAGAGCAAAAAAAGGTATGCACGTTAGTTAGTTAGTTACATATTTATCCTCCTATCACGAGAAAGCGATCAATGCGCTATACGAGCTCGCTTAGGAGTTGCCAGCCATCTGTCTACCACACCAAGATGGGGGAATCCCGCTAAGTGTTCTTCCCAACGGCACAACAAGTAAACTTGCCGGATTGTTCTCCACACTCTCCCTTTATTGCTGAGCGTCAAGCCGGGAAGCTGTGAATACCAATTTTGTAGTCATTGGTTTGACCCGACTCGGAATCAAACCCGAGTCTACAGCTCAAGAGACAGACGCTCTCACCACTCGATCATCTGAGCTGTTTAGGCTAACTATTATGTAACATTTAACTATAAATATCATGTGACATGATAAGACAGAAAATTAAGTCCAGAAGACTGAGGTCGGGGAAGTTGGGTTCGGGGGAGTTGAGGACAGAGGGTTTGGCGTCGGAGAAGTTGGAGTCGGGGGGGGGGGGAGAATCAGGGGAGTTGGGGTCGGGGGTTGGGGTCGGGAAAGTTGGGGTCGAGAAAGTTGGGGGTGGGGACTAGGTTTTTTTTTGCGGAGAAATTTCGGCCATTTGTCCAAAGTGATTAGAAAAATTTCGAAAATTTTAAAATTAATTCGGCAGCTTTATGAAACAATATTGGTTTTGTAAATGAACTAGGGCATTAAGCGTTTTTTGTGCTTTTCTTGCTGACGTTATTGCGCTTAGCTTTCCATCTTTTTTGCTTGCTTTCATTAAGGACCAATGATCTGATAAGAAAAACATAAGAAACTTTTCAATTGGAAAAGACTGTCGAATTAACGGCGTGTCAGCGTGACATTACGTATACGTGAAATTTCAAACGCTTGCAAATTGAAGCAAAACTTTTAAATCTTAATTGAGTGCATTCTTCAACTTTAAATACGTGTTTCTGTTTGTTTTCGATTGTCGAATATTTATCATGACAATCAACATCAAGGATGACAATCGCATCGAATAGGTCTGGGATTTTTGTAACAACCGTCTAATTGCGATGCGGAGCACGTAGTGGATGCAATTTTTGTTGCGATTATCTTTTTTTTTTTTTTTTCGACGCGATTTTTGTGTGTGCTTTTGCGATTATTTGTGCGAATTTTTTTTTTTGAGCAATTTTAACTCTTACAGTGCACAAAATTATTTACAGATGATCAGTATAATCAAGCAAGATAATAGCTAAGATGGCCGAGTGGTAAGAGCGTCCGCCTCAGGAGCTGTGGACTTAGGTTTGACTCCAAGTCAGGTCAAACCAATGACTTTGAAATTGTGTTCACAGCTTCCCTGCTTGACGCTCAGCATTAAAGAGACAGTGTGAAGAACAAGCCGGCAGGTTTACTTGTTGTGCCATTGGGAAAGGCACTTGGCGGGATTCCCCCATCTTGGTGTGGTAAGACAGGTGGTCGGCAACTCCTAAGCATGCTCGTATAGTGCATTGATTGCTTTCACGTGATAGTATAAATATGCAACTAAAACTAAAAACTAATTTAACGGCGTAAAGCCCAAAAAGTGCTTGCAAAAACACAACTAATTACTTATTAGAACGAAGAACCAGAATGGCATGAATGGTATCATCTTCTAAAACACTTTTACTTTTATTTTTTCATCAAGAAAAATCGCAGATTTTTTCATTATATACCCGATGCAATTTTTGATGTGATTCTTTAGTTCTTTTAATGAGTTTCAATGCGATTCTTGGATGCGATATTTTTAGGAAAAAAACGTTGGATTCGATGCGATTGCCATCCCTGATCAACAAAAACGACTGGCGTTTACGTATCTGCGAATACGCGGAACTACGTGCGTTTCAAATATGATAAAAATGCAAAAACGATTTTCTCTTCTTCAGGGAAACTGAAACGTGACGAATGTTATAGCAAGCGACGGTAATTGATTGTTCACCTTATTGATCAGCATGCTTCCCATGTTATGGGCAAAATGTCGGAATCTCACTTCGGGTTCGAAAATTCGAATTCGAAAATTTGGAATCTGAGCCCATAGAAAGGAACTGCAGGTTCGACCATTTGTCAGCTAAACACTTCGGGTTCGAAGATTCCGCACCTGAGCTCATACAAAGGAGCGTTTTTGCTACGCCATTTCGCCCATTCAAAGGAAAAGAATCTGATCAATAGGGTGGATTGTTACAAGACTAGACTGACGCTTATCGGGTGGAAATTTCATTGCTGTACAAATGAAAAAAAGTGGGAAAACTTTTGCTCTTAGTCACATAAAATTTTTCGGACATCTTGTCCGAAACAGCTTAAAATATTTCGGACATCGAGGAAAAAAATCCGACAATGTTCGAAAAAAAAAACAACCTACGTCGGAGGAATTGAGATCGGATGGGTTGGCGTCGGGGGGATTAGGAGCAGGAAAGTTGGGGTCAGAGGGTGAGATCAGGGGAGTTTGGGTCAGGGGAGTTGGAGTCGGGGGGGTTGGGTCAGGAGAGTTGGGGTCCCAGATCGTGACACCACCCTATTCCCCACACTAGCCTACTCCTCCGAATTGTCCCACATTTCTACCCACACTTCCCCTTACAATGCCCCTACCCCAACACCCTTTCCACACCTCTTCATATTTCCCCACACCCCAGACACACTTCCACACACCTACTCCTCATCCCCCACACCTCCCCATGCTTTCCCACACTCCCCACACCCCCAACACATCTTCCCACACCTTCCCTTACCTCCCCCCACTCCCCAACGCATTTCCCCACTCCTTCCATATTTCCCCCATAGACTACTTGACCCAACTTCCCCAACCACCCAAAGTTCCCCCATTCCTTCATCATCCATACTCCCCCAAATTCTCTATACACCCCATGCTCCCCCCTATTAGAGCTATTATGCCTATTAGTCCTATCAGTCATTTGCGGACTGCAAACTGCATGTAAACAAGTAATCGCAGCGAATTGAAAAGCAAATACAGGGTGGCCACAAAGTCACGCACTAATGTTAATTAAAAAAGTTATAGTAGTAACATTTATTCAAATTCAAAGTTCTTTACAAGGATTACAAATGCTCGATATGTTCGATATGGCATGTCTGATCTGAAATAAAAAATCATAAAATTAAAAAATTATATTAATAAAAAATATATATTAACATTGGTGCGTGACTTTGTGGCCACCCTGTAGAATTGGCCTACGTCACAAACCGCTTTATAACAGACCATGTAAATGGGCTTGCTAACTTATAACACGCCGTGAAGTGCGCGCACTCTCATTGCAATGCGCTTGCCGCGGTTTAGCCAAAAAGCGTCAAATGCGCGGATTGCGGGTATAATTGCCGCGTAAGTAACTGTAGGGAGTTAGCTATCCAGTTTTTTTGGAAAATGAGGTCTATGCAATGATGTATCAGTAGTAGGGTGTTGCAAACGCCCTTACGTAGCCAAAAACAAAATTACTTTTGATATATGGTTACCAGTCCAGAAAAACTCCAGACATAAAGTTTTACAAAAATTGAACATTGTTTAGGTATTCCGCTTTTCATTTTTATAATGACAGGCTTGTCGATACTGGGAATTTTTCTACCTCCATAACCACTTGTGCCAGAAAGTTGGTTGATGGCTCAAATGACTAAGAAACATCAAGTTTCTATCTCACTTACAGAGAAACTACATGGCTATTGTTCTTAGTTTTAGAGTTATTGCATTAATTATGTTTTAGAGTCAGGTTTTGGGGGATGCAATGTTATTGCTCCATCTATTTAAGCTACTTCATAATGATACAGAGCAAAATCAGGTACCAACATTGCTTTGGTTACATGACAATAATATGGTACCAGTATTCTAGCTCATGGGTGGACTAGAACAGTGTTTTTAGTCTTTTTTCAACCACGGAACTCTTGGTGTATACAAAAAATCTTGCGGAACATCAGAAGAGATTATAAACAAAATTTAAGTCTGTGGTTCTCAACCGGGGCCCGCCACGAAGCCTTCGGCGGGGGTAACGAGCAGAGGCTTTTACCGAAAAGCTATCTATTAATTCAAATACAAGCTCAAGGATATTAAGCATCAACAAATCTACATTTTTGTTAAAGGAAGGCCATGGGTGTTTGACGTTTTCGGTAAAGGTTTGACAGATCATGACAATTTCAGAACCACTGATTTAAGTTACGATGCAGAAACACAATAAATTCGTCACAGTTTTTATTTATTTTCATTAATTTTTAGTGTGATGTTTGAGCCTGCTTCGAGGAGCATAAATGAGGTATTCAGGCAGAAACTGGCGATAGGCAAACCCGTAGCTCATCTTCAACAGCTCTTAACCTTTCTCGTTTTCTAACTTTTATAGCTGCCATGGTTGACAAGCTCGTCTCACAGAGATAAGTTGTAGAGAATGGGAGCAAGGTCGAAATGGCTTTATATGCCAGATTAGCGAATTCACTGGAAATGTCCAACCAAAAGCTTTCCAAAGGACAATCGAAAAATCGTAATCTTATTCCACGGTTTTGCCTTAACTGAACCATTTTTTCTTGCTCCTGCAAAGTCAGAGCATAGTCGACTTCTGCTACTGAGCTGTAAGGATCCTTGACCCAATCATAGCAATTGATGGCAGTGGAAGGGAAATAAAACGATAACTTCTCCGCAAGAGTAATCAAATGCTTTTGTGTGGTCTCATTCAGAGAAACAGTGTTCACATTTTCGTGACATTTCTGGCTCAGAGGGAACATCTCAAGATTATTGTTTTTCACGTGCTGTTGCCAAAGTTGCACTTTTCAGCAAAATCCATTAATGGCCTTTTTTCCCACACAGGTTACAATCCACATTTTTTGCCGGGCATCGCGATCTGTTGTGGTAACTGGGGGCGTCGCAGTAGAAGCATTTACGAAATTTGGTTGCTGCTGTCGCATTTAATGTTGGGCTAGTGCTGTTGCTCTAGCAAATGCCACTAGGAGACGAATCACTGAAAACGCCAGTTGCAGCAGATAAGGCTCTGCTGTAAGAACTTGACTGTTCGTAAGCTCGATGCAATGTATATGCCTGCTCAAAGGCAATTTGTAATGTCAAGTCATCTTTTTCCAACAAATGCTGTTTAATTGCACTAGAGCTTAAACCGTTGACAAAAGCATCTCGTAGCAAGTCTTCTCCATATTGTTCAGCACTAACCACTTCAAACGTACTATCTTTCGAAAGAACCTTTAACGATAGCAAAAATTCCTCAAGAGTCTCGCCGCTTTGCTGCTTGCGAGTTGCTAAGATGTGACGTGTAAAGATGTCATTTTTTTTTTAATGAATGTAGTTTTCAAAACTTCAAGCGCAGCTTCTTACGTGTCACAGTCCTCGACATGGGGATAATCGGCAGGTGATAGAAAATTAATGAGCAAAGCTTTTTTTGTCCCCATCTTCCACCTTTTTCTCGACTTCTTGTAATATTATATAGGCTATATATATATATATATATATATATATATATATATATGTAATATATAAAACGAAAATGGGGCTGATTTTTAATTTTGTTGAAAAAAGTTCTCCCACCAAACGACTTTCTTGCACCCCATTTTTCATTTTTGGGCCATCTTTCGCCAACTGTAAGTTATTGCAGCAAATTATGCGCTGATAAGTTTATGGGGACGATGCTCCTTGTTTGACGGTTTTTTTAAAAAATTTTGTTCAAAACGGACAATCAGGGCCGGGTATATAAGCAATTGGTGTTCAAATATCAAACATCGCCCTCCAGTGGATGAATTCAATATGAACTGTTTCAGAGAGTATTAGAGCGATTTAAATAATTTTTAATGGTGTTTACCCATTTTTAGCGATGAGGAGTTCGTTTATGCACTCAGATAAGAGGTTAATTCTGCCACTAGATGGCAGCAGCATTGTTTCTTTTCTTTTGCAGTTTATTGGTAAACTAATCTAATAACTGCGGAGTAGACAGCTGATCAAAAAAGTGCTAAATAACAAAGTTGGAGCGAATTATATTCATTTTAGCACATCAGTAAACCCGACAGCCTGTTTCACCCGATTGGGTTCGTCAAGGGTATCTTATTCAAATAGAAACTAATCTAAAATTACCCAATTTTTTTGCGCTTATATTTGTATTTGTTTAAATCGTTATGGCATTCTGTGATTAAAAATGTCTTTTCATAAATTTGAAACATCTGCGGAGAGCTCCAAAAGTTTGCCGAAATCTAGGTTTAACAAATGCAATCCACTGCCTTTAATAAGAGTTTTATGCGAATGTGTTCGGCTACCGGTACCATAAAAAATCGAATTTTAAGTCGATAGCGAGTGTTGATGGAAGATGAGAAGCAAAAGCTAAAAAATCTCGTCGGCCTTACTTTGCACTGCCAATCCAGGCTAGAGTCATCCCAAACTGTAAGGACTCTTTGTTACAGTGCCAATCTAAGCTTTTCAACTTCATTTTTTTTCTATGGGGTTCTCTCCTATTAGTAGGCGACTAGCCAGAAACAAAAACTTCCATTAAAAAAGCCTGTAAAGTCTCACCCACAACTAAGTAACCGGTAGCCTCACTATTCAGCACAGGCCCATAGGGTAACCAAATCATTTGCAGCTGCATACGCGCTCCGACCCAGCTATGGTCTCATCTGTGCAGCTTAGCAACCTCCCATCCCTTTAAAAAATTCCACAGTTTTAAAAGAACTACAAACCCTAATTCTAACCTCTACTGATTCTTCTCAAGGTAAAACATTTAAAATGAAAAAATTAAGGGAATGATACAGGTAGCCTACGACTTAAGATGTGACAAGGGTCCCTCAAAAAATCGAAAAAGCTAGAAATGATTGCTTAGTCCCAACATCATTCTCCCGGAAAGTTAAAAAAAAAAAACTAAAATAATGCCAAAACTCCATCCAAATTTTTGTTTACAGGATCCAGTAAGACACAATCTTCAGAACTTGCAAAACAAAACTCCAATGTCACCATAATGAAAGTGTAGTTCAACGGAAATTCCTGCATCCTGCACGTCTTTGATTTGCATTTGCAAAGTCAGCCAACAACAAAGCCCATCAGTCTGTCAGGGTTAAAATAGGTACAACAATCGATTAGTTCATAGTAAAGAAGAACCAACTTTCGTCTTTTCACGATCACTTGCTTAGACAGCCATCGTTAAGAAGCCCTGATGACATGAAGGATCTTCTACTATGAAGTCATTCTTCGATGTAATATTGGAGTGCTATATCTTTTAATAGAATGAAAAATAGTACTCCCCCCATACAGGTAAAAAACTGAGAATCGAACCATCCGATTCGTAACATCAATTGTAAGTTTGATGAAAACATTGGTTCGCTGAAGGAGCAGTGAAATTAATGGAAGAGCTGCAGGAAAACTGTACTAATGAAAAATATCTCACTCTTAAACTTCTATCGTGCAGCAAGCTATCTTAATAACAAGTTTTTAGTGTTTTGAAGGTGAACTGTAATGGTTTTAAGTTTCTGCTTTAGGCAAGTTTTTGTATCCGAGATTTTGAATGCATAAGTTGTCTGTTTTCTTTCAATAGATTTGGTAGTCGCTATCGTGATGTGTGTTTCTATCAATGAGGGAGAAATGAAAACATTTGAAAAGTTACGCATGTACAGTAGAAAACATATTCATTAAAAACTAAAAAATGATGCTGCTGCCATCTAGTGGCAGAATTAACCTCTTATCTGAGTGCATAAACGAACTCCTCATCGCTAAAAATGGGTAAACACCATTAAAAATTATTTAAATCGCTCTAATACTCTCTGAAACAGTTCATATTGAATTCATCCACTGGAGGGCGATGTTTGATATTTGAACACCAAATTGCTTATATACCCGGCCCTGATTGTCCGTTTTGAACAAAATTTTTTAAAAAAACCGTCAAATGACAAGGAGCATCGTCCCCATAAACTTATCAGCGCATAATTTGCTGCAATAACTTACAGTTGGCGAAAGATGGCCCAAAAATGAAAAATGGGGTGCAAGAAAGTCGTTTGGTGGGAGAACTTTTTTCAACAAAATTAAAAATCAGCCCCATTTTCGTTTTATATATAAAAAAGTTCATCCCATCCCACATCAGGAGTTTTGAAAATCTCAAAAAACTTTTTTAGTCATCACCCTAGTGTGTAGGCCTATACATCATACGCATGACTGTTGATAGGCTTGCATCCATTTCCACATCCGGTTTTAAAAATATTACCCAATCAGTATCTTACTGCTAACGGCAAAATAGACACTTCCTATATTTTTTATTTTGGTCTAGCTTCAATTCTTATACCGGTACCAGTTCTACACTTTTCTGCTTTTTTCATTGGCCTTGAGCTCATAAGCACAACGTCTACTGCCTAGCAAGATTTCAATTTTATCCTTTCACTTTCAAAGCCAAGCAGAATTAACCTAGCAGACTAGCCTAGCAAAACCAGTGGCAATTGCCAAACTTCAGCAATCCCCATGCTTCAATCAGGAATTGAAGCTACATGACGTCATTCAAGGTGTTCACTTTGAAAAGTGAACACCTTGAATGACGTAAACCTGTGCATTAGGATGCTGCTGATCGCTTTTTTCTTTTTTCAATTGTTTATTATAGTCAAGGTGTTCACCTGGGTTTGGTGAACATTGATTGACGTCACCCTAAAAAAAATATTTTTGTGGTAATCGCAAAAAATTGCAACTATTAAATTATTTTAAAGGAGAAAGTAGTAAAATTTACTTTCTGAACGAAATAGTTTATTACGAAAATTTCAAAAAATATAAAAGATTATAAAAAGTTAGAAAAAAGTATTTTTTTGGAATTGTCAGGGTGTTCACTGAACATCTTGAACACCCTGAGAATACGCCACTGATATAGGACAAGATAAGACCTGAGCCTTCCTGTTTCTGGATTACGTCCCTCATCAGTGATAACAATCAGGGAGGACCATATCGAAAACCACACAACAAAATTACTCAATCTGGCGTTTGGGCATTCAATACAGTGAAAAAAAGGATAGCAGTTGCAAAAGAGAAAAAAAAAACAAAAACAAACAAATAGAGTTAGCTAGATTAATTTGAAGAAAAACAAAGAAAACATTATAAAATAATATTGCTGCGGATAGAAATAGCAATCCACGACCGGTTTCGCTCTCATCATGAGCTCGTCAGGTGAATATAGCTAATAGAAAGCTGAGCAAAAGATACAGGAACATAGCGAAAAAAGACAAAGAAATGGATGAATAGTACTACTAAAAAGCAATGTCCTTCCTGACCTACCGGACGGGAAGGGTAGGCTAGGAAGGACATTGCTTTTTAGTTGTTGCTCTTCACCCTGGTCACGTAAAGAGTTTGACTGGAATGGTGACGTAGCCACACGAGTGGATTGCGTATCACAAAGGTTAAATTCTTTAAGAAATATTTATCCGAAGGGATGAGTGATCTTGACAAGATTATTCGTCCTGGAAGATGAATGTTTCTTACCTGAGGGCGGCTGATGAAGGCTAATAGCCAGAAACAGCGCTGTCTCGCTCTACGGTGTGAATAGTACTAGATAAAAAAATATCAGATGGTAACGATAACAACTGATGGCCTTTTTGAATGCAATCAAATCGACGTCCAAATGAATTGAATAAGATAAAACAAATCTTTTCCAAAATTAGTATGCTGTTTGCTGAAAATGAATCAAATTATCCTCAGATGTTCATAAAATCCAACCAATCAACACCATGAAAAAATAGAGACATTCAATAGAGCAAGATGAAGAGATTAAAATTCCAAAACAGAATACTGCATTGCCAATCTCAACACATTAACGAGATACCTTACAAACAACTTTTCACAATGCAAGTAGAAATCACGCGATCATCATTTTAAAAAAATGATGTCAGCGCTAGTGTACCAGAGAGCTCAAAACATCTGGTGAGCAACGCACAATGCTACGATACACAAGACAGGTTCCCTAGAGTGCTCAAACCCTTGAGAGTGAGCATTATCATGCAAGATAAGACCTGAGCCTTCTTGTTTCGGGATTACGTCCCTCATCAGTGATAACAATCAGGGAGGACCATATCGAAAACCACACAACAAAATTACTCAATCTGGCGTTTGGGCATTCAATACAGTGAAAAAAAGGATAGCAGTTGCAAAAGAGAAAAAAAAAACAAAAACAAACAAATAGAGTTAGCTAGATTAATTTGAAGAAAAACAAAGAAAACATTATAAAATAATATTGCTGCGGATAGAAATAGCAATCCACGACCGGTTTCGCTCTCATCATGAGCTCGTCAGGTGAATATAGCTAATAGAAAGCTGAGCAAAAGATACAGGAACATAGCGAAAAAAGACAAAGAAATGGATGAATAGTACTACTAAAAAGCAATGTCCTTCCTGACCTACCGGACGGGAAGGGTAGGCTAGGAAGGACATTGCTTTTTAGTTGTTGCTCTTCACCCTGGTCACGTAAAGAGTTTGACTGGAATGGTGACGTAGCCACACGAGTGGATTGCGTATCACAAAGGTTAAATTCTTTAAGAAATATTTATCCGAAGGGATGAGTGATCTTGACAAGATTATTCGTCCTGGAAGATGAATGTTTCTTACCTGAGGGCGGCTGATGAAGGCTAATAGCCAGAAACAGCGCTGTCTCGCTCTACGGTGTGAATAGTACTAGATAAAAAAATATCAGATGGTAACGATAACAACTGATGGCCTTTTTGAATGCAATCAAATCGACGTCCAAATGAATTGAATAAGATAAAACAAATCTTTTCCAAAATTAGTATGCTGTTTGCTGAAAATGAATCAAATTATCCTCAGATGTTCATAAAATCCAACCAATCAACACCATGAAAAAATAGAGACATTCAATAGAGCAAGATGAAGAGATTAAAATTCCAAAACAGAATACTGCATTGCCAATCTCAACACATTAACGAGATACCTTACAAACAACTTTTCACAATGCAAGTAGAAATCACGCGATCATCATTTTAAAAAAATGATGTCAGCGCTAGTGTACCAGAGAGCTCAAAACATCTGGTGAGCAACGCACAATGCTACGATACACAAGACAGGTTCCCTAGAGTGCTCAAACCCTTGAGAGTGAGCATTATCATGCAAGATAAGACCTGAGCCTTCTTGTTTCGGGATTACGTCCCTCATCAGTGATAACAATCAGGGAGGACCATATCGAAAACCACACAACAAAATTACTCAAT
The DNA here is from genome assembly GCA_964006365.1 of Trididemnum miniatum. Lineage (NCBI taxonomy): Eukaryota > Metazoa > Chordata > Ascidiacea > Aplousobranchia > Didemnidae > Trididemnum > Trididemnum miniatum. Next base: position 23,052,688 of record OZ023241.1, read on the forward strand.
CTGGCGTTTGGGCATTCAATACAGTGAAAAAAAGGATAGCAGTTGCAAAAGAGAAAAAAACAGACAAATGGAGTTAGCTAGATTAATTTGAAGAAAAACAAAGAAAACATTATAAAATAATATTGCTGCGGATAGAAATAGCAATCCACGACCGGTTTCGCTCTCATTATGAGCTCGTCAGGTGAATATAGCTAATAGAAAGCTGAGCAAAAGATACAGGAACATAGTGAAAAAAGACAAAGAAATGGATGAATAGTATGAATAAAAAATAAAAATGGATGAATAAAAAAATTATATATATATATACTAATAAAACTGATGTCTGAATTTCAAAAAGAGCTAAATGTCCAAAAGGTCAGAGCAGTAGATAAATGAATTTATTCAACGCCAATTCACATACACCACTCAGTGCCCCACAACAACAACAACAACAATTCTTTATTGACCAAGTGGATATCAGTTCAATGCAAACGCGCGGCAACACGCAAACGCGCGGCAATCTTCAGGTGCCAACCACGAAACAAAGAAAGAACGCCAAGCCACTCGCATAAACACCCACAACCCTCCACTCCATTACGAGAAGCCAAATACGCGAAAAATCATTTTCAACAAAACCGCTACAGCGATTTGAGAGTCACGTGATGCGTAAAGAAAGTATAAGTACAAAAATTTTACGATCACGTGGCAACAGTGAAGTGGTTGGTGAGATGGACTCCCACTCGCAGGGCAGGGGATCGATGCCCTCCTTGGTTTTGATTTTTCGTCAGCGCATTATGCTGAAGTCGCTGCAGCGATTCTGTTAAAAATGATTTTTCGCGTATTTACCTTCTCGTCACTCCATTGGTAGGATCGGGATCAGCTCTATAATGTGAGGAGTAGCGAAATAAAATTGCTTTTGCTGGTAACTGACACACTGAAGTTAATTGGGAAAAGTATTTTACTATAGCAATCATATAGGAAAGATTTGTGACGTAATAAATGCGGTAAACTTAATTTATTAAAGAAAAAGAAAGGCTCGAGGAGACGGAAAAAGCATTTGATTGGCATACAATTAAAGCAAATTAAAAAGAGTAATGATAAATGAAATAATGACTTAACAATAATTGTACTCGAATAGAACCAAAGTAGCATACAACAAAAATAAATATTAATAATACAGTAATTAAATACACTGTTTCAATATGAATTTATTTTTGTGGCGACATTTATTTAGCATTTCGTCTCTTGAGTTTAACAAATTTTGGTCCATGTGTTTGTTGATCAGCAGTTTCTCCGTCAGGCAAAGATTGCAGCGTTTGCCGGTACAGAAGTCGGTGGAGACCTGGGCGATGATAGACCATGAAATCTTAAATTCTCTGTTGCTGTCCTTTAAGTTCCAAATGTGTTTTAAAAGTTCTGTTTTTGTAGAATAGATTTTCTTGTTGAATGAGAGTTTGTGGTTACTAAATTCGCTGCGACTACTTATTTACATGCAGTTTGCAGTCCGCAAATGATCTATAGGACCAGTGACTTCTCATAGAGAGACACATTACTAAGGCTCCGCGAATAACCAATATTTATCCGCTTGAACTATTTGTTGTTTATTGCGCTACAATCGCTGTTTAGTTTTGTGTGAAAATTGGTGTACGTGGTTAACTTTGAAGTATTTCCTGTTTGAATAACTTTTTTTACGCTAACATTTTGTGATTACAAACATATTTACAAGCTTGCTCAATTTAGTGCGATTAGGTCGTTCCGCATGACTGAACAGTCTCTCAACTTCTTGCGCTGTAAATTTCTGCTGGTTACTATTAATGATTTAACTGCGGCATCTGCATGTGTTGATCAACAGACCTGCTGTTGCTTGGCTGTTTTTAAAATAAGTGATGGAGTTAAGTCCTAATGTTCGGAACCAAGACCGAGACTTGAAAAAATTTGCGAGACCAAAACTTTTAAGAAAATTTATTCGTATGTACGGTATGTTAACACCTAACAACTTTCATGGTCTTTTTCTCCTAAAAAGCTTCTTCCAATCACCCCAGAAAATCTTCGCGTCCTCCCGATTCCGTCGCTCATGTTTGGGGATGAATTCCCGGGCCGATCAAATCGGACACAGTGCCCCCAACAATTAGCCACCGCTGCGACGTTTTTCAGAGGGTGTTGCCCTTACGCTAAGCCGCAGAGATGGGGCTCACCACTCTTTTCACGCTTCGGCGTAATAACGCGAATATAATGAAGATTTGATTTTTGGTTCATACTTCATGCGATTTAAATCTTCGCTGACTCTTTAATGTTATTGTTACCGGTACTCTTAGATGTTTTTAAAATAAGTTTCAAAGACAGGTGTTCGTAGGAAAAGATTCATAACTCTGAGTCTGCAATCTCATCTGTAGCGTACTACAGCAGATTTTCTTTGCCAATAAAAAAATTACTGGAAAGCTGACGGAATGAGATACCAAATCAAAAAACTCTCTTTTTCGGACTTTTCTTAAAATCCACCCAATTTGCCACGAGTTATTAATGTGGTATAGAATACAACAGTTACTGTTTCAAAAATTCTGAAACTTTTGAAGCATCACTCATCTTTTTAACACATTTAGAACATGAAATATGTAAAAATTTGCATTTTCGGGAGGTCCGAACCCCTCCATTATAAAAACGTAACGGGTGCGAGCATGAAAGTTTGCCTGATTTCCTTCAATTTTTTTTGATGGGTTTTTACATGGCAGAGAACGTATGGCAATGTTGTAATATGTCTTCGACAATGTTTTAATTTTATGCTCACATCCAATAAATTCAAATTTTTTTTAGTCCTACAACCTAAAATTTTGAATCTCCATACTTCTCGCATTTCAAGACTGTAATTTTACGAGACTCGAGATCTAGACTTGTAGTTCAAGACCGAGATGAGACTTTGAAAATTGTGTCTCGAGACCCGAGACTTGTCTCGAAAACTCTGTCACTACTTCCCACAAGAGCTCGCCAAATGTTGAAACAAATCGGGTTACTAGTAGTAATTTTATTTTTTCTTTCCACAAAGTAACGCACAAAAAACAAATCCTTACATTCAGAAAAAAACAAGGAGCATCGAATAACCCTGAGATTTTCTAGTCGAGATGCCCCTTGTTTAAAGACACAAAGCGTCAACACAAAGGCCTACTAATAGCTGTAAAATAATTTGCACTCATATAAGCATAGCGCGCAGTACAAACAATGTCGATCAGCGCTAACAATATAGTCAGCACTCTCTTATCAAATTTTCTTTAAACTGATTTTCAAACGAATTGAAGGGTTTATTTTTTAAGTTTTCGCTAATTTCGTTTCACAGTTTAACACCCCGTAATTCAACCTTCTTTTGCCCAGTAGATTCAGAAACTCGAGGTAAAAAATAATTAGATCTGCTTGGTCTCCTGGTTTCATAATCATGAGTTCTTTCAATCGTTGAGAAATCATAATTGCATGAATTAGGTAGCTTGTTTTTGAAAAACTTATGCATGAATTGGGCAAGCTCTAATTTGTACACATCATGTAATTTTAGAAAGTCTAATTTCTTGTTCACAAGTTGTTTAACTTATGGTCACAAGCTGCTTAATTTATCTTTCACAAGTTGCTTAACTTATGGACTATCATACATAAAAAGTCTGGTCAACTATAGGCTTAATTATGCAATACCAGTTGTCTCGAGTAAAGATGGGCATTTATCGAGATAATTTTTCGGCGATAATTTATTATCGATTATCGCTCAGAATACTTTTGATTTATCGATTACCGATATAGCTTTTGAAATATATTTTGTTATCGCCAATAACTTATAGCAATAATTCTTCATGCACACAGGGTTCAAAATTAGTGAGTTAGCGTTATGGCAAAATACATGGTGTCCATAAATTCTTCTTCCAATTTAAAAAATTGCTCTTCGTTTTGTTTAATGCCACGGCAGAGTAGAGATGGCACGGTCTGACTTTTTTGCAGCCGTACCGCTCATGGCCCGGAACCTCCTGCTCAACATCCCCAAAATAAAGCCCGGTCCACCCAAAGCCCATTCTTTTATGAATCTTCAGCCACATTTAAAAGAAAACTGGAAGTTGAAAGGGAGTTCAAAAATTGGTAGCGACTCGTCAGCGGCCCAATTAGAAACAAAAAATAGAACTGGGCCGTTAGCGGACCTTTAAAAATACCGGTTGACGGCTCGTTGACGGGTCTCTTAGCGGCCCACGCCATTTCTACGGCAGAATCCGTGAACCGCTCTCTTTTCTTGAAAAATCTAGAAACACATTTTTGCAATTTGACGTATTAAAAAACAAACTTCGTCAAACACATGAAAATTTATCGCAACATTTATCGGAAAAATTTATCGGCGATAGTTTATTGATTACCGATATCGCTTCAAGAAATTGAGATTTATCGATCATCGTTATCGCCCATGGCTTTTTTAAAATTATCGATTATCGTTATCGCTTCAGTACAGAAAGGTTTATCCCTTAAAATTACAGACCCTTTCTAATACGTCGTTACTATTTTGTATGAAATTTGTGTGCGTTGATCTACTCTGCAACCGCCCTCCCCCCTTTTTTTTTATTACCCATAACACTCGTCACAGTATTTTAACATTCCCCTATCCGCCTTTTTACTATATAACACCGTATTCCGGCCACGCTTTTTATTTTCTTCGAATGTTTCTAGACTAGCTTGTGACTTGCTCGCTTGAGCACTGAGCTGTTCGCAGCGGAGACTACCTTTTTCTATGGTTCACGTCAGGTTTTTAGTGTAGTAAGCGTAGTTTATCAATATTACTATCAGTTATTCACTACCAGACTAACTTTAAACCCTAATTTAGATACCTCCTGATGGTCCGCTGAGGTGAAACAGTCTGTAAAGGTTTTTACTTTTTTACTTTGTGTTTTTAAATAAATATATATGCTCTGACCTTGGTCATTGAACCCTTTTGTTACTGGAAGCAACCATTTCCCGTAATTGTGTTATTGTTATTGTATAAAAAACAAGAGCAAACACATCCAGCTTCGCACAACGGCGACTACAGTGAGCACTGCTTACTGTAGCTCGATATCTATGCAGAGTGGAGAAACACTCTTCTCAGGAAATCTTTCGACTTGAAGAGATCTCCTGGTATCTGGTATGTGTGTCATTGGTTGGATGGATAGAAAAAGCAGCTAGATCAGCTAGTGTTTTTTTTTTTAAGGCGTTTTGAGAAACCGAAATGGTCTCCCACAATTGTCGCGCGGTCTTGCAAAATCTGCTTCTGCAATAGTGTACAAAGCCATGTTCTACGGTATAAATTCAATTGGCGGTCTTTCAAAATTGCTTAATAGTTTCACAAGCCAAAACTTAAAAAACACTGAGCTGGATATATGAATACATGAGCCAAAATTCAGATAAAGCCACGAAGATAATTGAGCTAGCCGTCTGGCTACTGCAATCTGCCGCTGCACACGGTTGATACGACGCGCTCAGAGGCTGTTCAATCAAGCATGAAATGCTAGCGCAAAATCGTAGCTGTGAGTCTATTATAGTAAGAAGTCAATGATAGGACTAGGCTAATAGGCATAATAGCTTTAATACTGAATAGGGGGGAGTATGGATGATGAAGGAATAGGGGAACTTTGGGTGGTTGGGGAAGTTGGGTCAAGTAGTCTATGGGGGAAATATGGAAGGAGTGGGGAAATGCGTTGGGGTGTGTGGGGAGGTAAGGGAAGGTGTGGGAAGATGTGTTGGGGGTGTGGGGAGTGTGGGAAAGCATGGGGAGGTGTGGGGGATGAGGAGTAGGTGTGTGGAAGTGTGCCTGGGGTGTGGGGAAATATGAAGAGGTGTGGAAAGGGTGTTGGGGTAGGGGCATTGTAAGGGGAAGTGTGGGTAGAAATGTGGGACAATTCGGGGGAGCGGGCAAGTGTGGGGAATAGGGTGGTGTCACGATCTGGGACCCCAACTCTCCTGACCCAACCCCCCCGACTCCAACTCCCCTGACCCAAACTCCCCTGATCCCACCCTCTGACCCCAACTTTCCTGCTCCTAATCCCCCTGACGCCAACCCATCCGATCTCAATTCCTCCGACGTAGGTTGTTTTTTTTTTCGAACATTGTCGGATTTTTTTCCTCGATGTCCGAAATATTTTAAGCTGTTTCGGACAAGATGTCCAAAAAATTTTATGTGACTAAGAGCAAAAGTTTTCCCACTTTTTTTCATTTGTACAGCAATGAAATTTCCACCCAATAAGCGTCAGTCTAGTCTTGTAACAATCAATTACCATGGCTTGCTATAACATCCGTCACGTTTCAGTTTCCCTGAAGAAGAGAAAATCGTTTTTGCATTTTTATCATATTTGAAACACACGTAGTTCCGCGTATTAGCAGATACGTAAACGCCAGTCGTTTCTGTTGATCAGGGATGGCAATCGCATCGAATCCAACGTTTTTTTACCCAAAAATATCGCAGCAAATCCAACGTTTTTTCTCCAATAAGCTATCAAGCGCAGCATCAATTACACTGGTCAACAGTAAAATTTAATCAAAAATGCCAATCAACTTTTCAAATAGAATTTTTTCTGCTGATTCCAAATCTGCAGCCAGTTTTTGTCCATCACGTCAGGTTTAAAAGATATTTTAAGTTTTTTTATCGTGTTTAACTTTTCACAACGTAATTGTCACACCACAATTTACCTTTGTCGCAAAACAAAGCATTTGGTTGTGACATCACAATTTTTCGTTTGTGAGTAGCCATACGTCATGAATCTCTTTGATGTGAACTTTTCAATAGCATACACAAGATTTCCTGTATCAGGTATTACCAATCAACCTGAATTTTTCCAAGCCTCAGATCATCTACTATTATGATTAGTCTTGACAGCGCTGTGCTTAGCAACATTTTCATTGTAATAAAGCTTAAATCACAAACTCTAGTTTTTAAGACCTCATTTTTACACCTTTTCACTTTTTTCAGAACTGTCACCGAATAGAAGGGTGTGATTGAAAAAAATCTCGTTTGTGACAAAATAGATGCTACCTGCAGAAGTATGAAATTACGTGGGAGTTTTGACTGTTGTTTCCAAGGAAATTATTTGCTGCTAAAACTGAAGTCATATTTTTGATTGTTTGCAAAATATGTCACAATAAACTTCCATGACGTTACAAAGATTTTGCCTATGTAATAATAATGTAAATATTGTGACTGAACAAAGGTATTTGGTTTTAAATAAAAATAAATAAAAATGAAAAAATCTAAAAAACCTGACGTGCTAGACGAATATAGCTTGCAGATTCGAAATTAGCGTGATTGATTTCATAAGATGAAGGTGTTAAAGTCTCTGCAATATTTAAAAATCGAAATTTTGTTGACCAGTGTTATCAATGATGGCAGCATTACAGAAAAATCAACAACAAGCAAACTGAAGTATCAATGTTTATTGATTTTAATTAAATCATAATATAATTTAGGAAGTGGCTAAAGTTACGTGACCGTAACATTTGCCTCTTTAGTTTATTTTATTACTTCGTCACGCTCTCGTACAATCAGGGAAGCGTGAAGGGATAATAAAATAAACCAAAGAGACTAATTTAATTGTACTGATCAAGTAGTATTTCGGCATATTCTTTTTTAAAAGAATGAAATGAGGAAGATTTCAAATTAAAAGGTATTTGTGTTAAAAGATTTCAAATTAAAAGTTTAGCATCGCAAAATGTAATAGGCCTAGAACATTTACCTGAATTAGTTCCGATCCCACTAAACACCGTAAGGAACTACAAGGTACTGAAAACAGTGTAAACTGGCAAAAAACTACACAGCTACAAGGAACTACAAGATACTTTTAAACGAAGTACAAAATACCTGAAAACACTGCAAGGAACTACAAGGTACTTTTAAATCAACGAGAAGGCCTTTGAAAACACTACAAGAAACTACAAGGTACCGGTACTTTTAAATCTGCGAAACGCTTGAGAACACGACAAGGAACTAGAAGGTATAATACTTTTAAACCAACCACAAGGTAATTGAAAACACCGCTGAGAGCTGCAAGGTGCTTTTAAACCAACTACAACATACTTGAAAACACTACCAGGTACTTTTAAACCAACTGGAAGGCAGTTAAAAACACAGCAAGGAACTACAAGGAACTTATAGACTAACGACAAGGGCGTTAGGAACATTGCAAGAAACTATAAGATATCGAAAACACTGCATTTGGGCGGTCAAAAGAGTCAGAGTTGGAGGTTTGGGGGAGTTTGGGGATTTGCTGAGGTTTGGGGTCAGGGGGGTTGGGGTCGGGGGGTTGGGGTCGGGGGATGGAGTCGAGGGTTGGAGTCTGGGGGGGTTGGAGTCGCGAGGTTGGGGCGGGGGATTGGAGTCTGGGTCAGGGGGGGGTCAAGGAGGAGTTGGAGTTGGGAGTTGGAGTCGGGGGGGGTTGGGGTCAGGGGGTTGGAGTCGGGGGGTGGGCTCGGAAGGGTTGGAGTTGGGGGGTGGTGTCGGGGGGGTGGGGTCGGAAGGGTTGGAGTCAGGGGGGTGCAATAGGGGGGATTGCAGGGGGTTGGGGTCGGGGGGTTGTAGTTGGTTTGAAATTACCTTAAAAGTCTTGTAGTTGATTAACAAGTACTTTGTAGTTTCTTGTGCTGTTTTCAACTACCTTGTAGTTGGTTTAAAAGCACCTTATAGTTCCTTGTGCTGTTTTCAACTACCTTGTAGTTGGTTTAAGAGTACCTTGAAGTGTTTTCAAGTACTTAGCAGTTGGTTTAAAAGTACCTTGCAGTTCCTTGTAGTATATTCAGCTACTTTACACTTGGTTTAAAAGTACCTTGTAGTTCCTTGTGCTGTTTTCAACTACCTTGTAGTTGGTTTAATAGTACCTTGTAGTTGCTTGTAGAGTTTTGAACTACCTTGTAGTAGCTATAAAAGTACCTTGTAGTGTTTTCAGCTACTTTGTACTTGGTTCAAAAGTACCTTGGAGTTCCTTGTAGTGTTTTTAACTACCTTGTAATAGCTATCAAAGGACCTTGTAGTGTTTTCAGCTACTTTGTACTTGGTTTAAAAGTACCTTTTAGTTTCTTGTAGTGTTTTCAACTACCTTGAAATAGCCATAAAAGTACCTTGTAGTTCCTTGTAGTGTTTTCAACTACTTTGTGCTTGGTTTAAAAGCACCTTGTAGTTCCTTGTGCTATTTTCAACTACCGTGCAGTTGGTTTAAATGCACCTTGTAGTTCTCTGTAGCGTTTTCACGCATTTTGAAGGTTTAAAAGTACCTTGTAGCAGTTGTAGTTCCTTGCGGTGTTTAGTAGGACCCAATTAGTTCTGATAGTGTTCAGAAAATAGTTTTGATTACATTTATTTCTTGTGTCATAATTGTGGATTTGTTCAACAAGTAGAAAGTAGTTGTTAAATATTTCTGGGAGAGCTCTTATATGGTATTTAAACATAAACTAGGCTAATTCAAGTTTGTACAAGTCGGCAATTTTCAAAATTTTGTCGCTTAGGTATAGTGAATTATTGGTAACTCGATCTCTCCAAGTAATTTTATTCATAATTCTTAGATTCAACCAGTTTCCAATTAAAGATAATTTGTTAGAATTCAACCAGTTTCCAACTTTACTTAATTCCATATTTACTTTTTCACTCAAAGATTTTAAAGTTGAATCAGTTATCATTAATGCAGTATCATCGGCAAAGAGTCTAGTTTTAAAACTGGACACTTTTGGTAAATCATTAATATAGATGGAGAATAACAAAAGGTCCTAGAACAGAACCTTGGGGAACACCACAGTGAACATAATGCGAAACAGAAAATGTATTTTGAATGTGTACAACTTGTTGTCTGTTGTTTAAGTAGCTTTTGAGTAAATTCAGTACGTTTCCTCTAACACCATATTTTTCAAGTTTATTCAGCAAAATACCATGATCTACCGTATCAAATGCTTTTGATAAATCTAACAAAATTAAACAGGTAAAGTTTTTATTATCTCTTAAAAGTTTGCAATTTACTTGTAACATCTATAATTACATGAGTTGTTGAGTGTCCAACTCTAAATCCTAGTTGTTCCTTGCTTATTGTACTGTTACTAAAAAAGTACTTGTTGAGTCTATCATATATTATTTTTTCGTATATTTTTGAAAAAGGAGATAGAACTGATATTGGGCAATAATTCGTTGCTCTGTGAGTGCTACCATTTTTGTGTAGTGGGGTTATTTTAGCAATTTTTAACAATTTGGGAAATATTCCTACTTGCATACACTTGTTGAAAATATTAGCTAGCGGAAGTGAAATGTACTCAGCTGATATTTTTATGAACTTAATTGGAATATTTTTGATTCCAACCGATTTTTTTTCATTTAAACACATAATTTTTTGGAATACCTCGCACTGAAAACATGATTCACAAAACATTGAGTTTATCATGGAAGGTAGAGAATGTGGAGGATCATTATTATTTAGGTAGTTTGAGGGAATTTTTGATGCCATTTTTGGACCAATGTTAATAAAATAGCTGTTTAACTCGTTGCAAATATCTTGACAGTCAGTTAAAGTTTCATCACTTTCAGTCACAAGTTTGTGAATTGCTTTCTTTTGTTTATTGTTTCGTTGCAATATTTGATTTATCAGTTGCCATTGTTTTTGTAAATTATTTTTGTTTTCGTTTATCATGGTTGCAAAATAATGTTGTTTGGCGTTTCTTTTGATTGTGGTTAGTTCATTGCACATTTTTTTGTATTTTTCAATCAAATGTGAATCATTCTTTTTATAACATTTTCTAAACATGGATTTTTTTGTCCGAATTAGTTTAAGTATTTTATCATTTATCCATGATTTCGAGTTTAATTTGCGTTCTTTTCTGGATTGAGGTCGCAGTGGAGCATGTTGATTAACTATTTTAAAAAAATCATTTACAAAATTATTTACAATTCCTTCTATATCAGCATCTTCATTTGATAACAAAAAATCATTAATTTTGGATGAAAGTTAAAAATTTCTCATAAAAATTGTTAAAATTTATTGTTAAAATAAAAAAAAATGTTAAAATTTCTCATATCATCACGGATTATTTTTGTACCAAAAATCACGAGTCCTTATACAGGGTTAAAATCGAAGATTTGTAACGTCGCTTAAAGGTTGAAAATGAGCAGTTTTTTTTTTCATCTGATGTTGACTACCATACTTTCAAGCAAATATGATGCAATCTTTTTCTCCCAAACTCACTATTAATCAAGCGATAAAAAAATCCACTTGCAGTCTTTTGTCTGGTACTATTATTATGTATTGATTCCAATTTGATAAAATAATTGTCAAATGATGATGGTAGCGTATGATTTTCATACTTATACGTGAACTTGGCAAATCCATGTTAATCATGTCCTTTAATTTAAGTGCTTGAAATTTTGAAAATAAAAGGTTGACATAAGTTTTGCGAGGTTGAAATAAACAAGCTCTGATAAATTTGTTTTATAAGAGTTCTATTTCACGCAATAAAAAATTAAAGGCTCTTAGCCAGTTAATTAGAGAGTACAAAATGATTGAGTGAAACATTGAATGATGTATAATCCGACAAATAGATAAAGGAACGTAATGCGTTAGTTTAACAATTAATCCACATGTTTTTGAAAGTTTTTTCTTTAGGTTCTCTACATGAAATTTCCAGGAAAGTTTCTCATCTAACTGCACTCCAAGATATCTAATGTTTTCTGTTCGTTTAATTTTTACATTATTTATAGTCAAGTTAAATGATGACGAGTCTATTGGTTTTCTACTAACAATCATGTATTTACATTTATCGTAATTTAAGTTAGTTTGTTCATTTTCATCCAGTTATCGATTATTTCAATTTCTTCATTTACCGGTACCAGTTTTTGTAGAAATTCTGGTTGTTGGTTAGAAAGATGCAAATTTGCATCGTCAGCAAAGTGATTTTAAACTTAGAAGCATTAGGCAGGTCATTTACATACAATAAAAACAGGAGTGGGCCTACTACAGAACCTTGCGGAATTCCACAGGTGATTTCACAAAGTGAAGAAGTTTTTTGATTAATTTTAGTGCAAATTTTTCTATTCTCTAAATAAGACTTTAAAGTATATATTCCAGATTTTCCTGCGAAACCATAATGATATAACTTTTATAAGCAAAATTTGATGATCTATTGTATCGAACTCTTTCTTAATATCAAGAAATATTGCCCATGTATACAACGTAAATGGTCAAGATTTTCAAGAAACTCATCATAGATAGTTGTTGCGGCTAGTTCAGTAGAATTGTTTGCTCTGAATCCATATTGAATGGAGGATAATATATTGTTGTTATCAATAAATTTCTTGAGTTCATCTTTCAAAATTTTTTTCAAATATTTTAGCAAATATGTTCAAAAGAGAAATAGGTCTAAAATCTCCAAGTTCCTTTGGAGCAGCTGTTTTAGGTATAGGTATAACTTGACTAACCTTAAAATCATCAGGAAAAAATTCCTGAATTAAACATCAATCAATCAATTTTCTGGACCCGCTTATCCTTGGGGGGTCGCGGGGGCAGCAGCTCGAGTTGGAGCCTCCAAGCATCTCGATTCTCTGCAGCAAAAGATAGATGCTCTGTTGGGATGCCAAGGCGAGACCAACTAAGATCTTCTACGTAATCTCGCCATCGAGTTCTGGGACGGCCTCTAGGCCTTCGACCAATCGGTGTTGAACAGAGCAGTTTTTTGGCTGTTCTTTCCCGGGACATTCGTGTCACATGTCCATACCAACGCAGTTGCGATCTTTCTAGTCGGAGAAGCAGCGCTTCAATGTTTAGAGATTCACGAATATCTGCACTATTAACCTTGTCCAACAAGGTCAAACCGCTAATTCTTTGCAAAAATCCCATTTCGGCTGCTTGAACTCGAGACCTCATTTTCTCATTCATGATCCAACACTCATGGCCATAAGTCAAAATAGGAACATAGACCAATCTGAAAATGGATAGCTTTGCCTTGGTGCAAAGCTCCCGTTTCAGTACCACAAATCGGTGGAGCTGGCGCATTACTGCACTTGCTTTTTTGATGCGGATATCCAATTCGCTATTTTGTCTGCCGTCACTTGTGAATGAGACGCCGAGGTACTTGAATTTCTCTGACTGTTTTAGTGGTACTCCATCAATTTGGAGAGAGCACTGCTTTGGTTGTCTGGACAGGCACATGGTTTCTGTTTTTGTTGTACTGATTTTCATTCCGGCAACAGAGCATGCATCCGAAAACCTGTCAAGAGCTTGCTGGAGACCATTTTGGGTAGAGTCGAGTAGCACAAGATCATCTGCAAATAACAGACGTTGTACAGTGCATTCACCGATCTTTACTCCGCCACAAGACTCACTTTTCTTAACTATTCTATCCATATAAATAAGGAACAGAATAGGTGAAAGAGAGCAGCCTTGCCGTAGTCCCACACTTACTTTGAAAGGTTTCGTCGTTGCACTGTTAACACGAACACAGACCTCGGAATGCACGTACAGCGACTTAATGGCAGTTAGTAACTGGCCATCAATGCCATACTGCAACAGCACCGCCCAAAGCTTGTCTCTTATATAATTTGGTTAATAAAGGAGTCTATAACATTTTTGCCATTTTCACAAATTTGGGAGGAATAGCGTCAATTCCTGGAGCAGAGTTTGGCTTTAAATTTTCAATTGCAATAGATACCTCATTTTCAGTGACATCTTGCATCAGAAAACTATGAAGGCAGCTTTTAGAAGTTATTTTTAAATTCGAATCATGAGCTTTGTTTACTTTATTATTATTATTATTTTTAGCTAATGTAGAGCCGATGTTTGCAAAATATTTGCACATATGATCTAAAAATTCATTACTGTGAGTTTCGTAAGCTTTGTTATTAACTCGTAAAGTTGGTGGTAAATTAATGTTGGAAGTGCTTTTATTATCTATGATTTCTCTAATAACCGACCAAGAGTTTTTAGGATTATTACTATTCTTTCTTAATAAGCTGTCATAATGCTGTTGTTTAGCAAGAGCTTTAATGTGGGTTAATTTGTTACGGTATTTTTTGTAATGTTCAATTTCAACTGGATCTTGGCATTGGTAACAGGATTTAAACAATCTATTTCTAGTTTTAATTGATATTAAAATTCCTTTTGTAATCCATGGTTTTGCATTTAGTTTAATTTCTCTCCTTGACATGGGTTTCAAGGGGGTATGTTTGTCTAACTTCTTCATGAAAATGCTTGTTAGTTCAGACACGTCATCATTTACTGAGCTGTTAAGATTTATTTCAGGGTAATTCTCTAGCGTAGATCCTAGATCAATAAAGAAATCTTCTATTACAAATGAAGTCGTACATCTTTTCAACTTAATCTCGCCTTTTTTGTTAGAATTGAGATTTTTTGTTATAAGACAGACAGGTAAATGGTCCTAAATATCAAATAAACAAGGTTTACTTAAAAGCGTTTTTCTGGTAATGTTAGAGTAAATGTGATCCAGTAGAAAAGGTTTACTCATTGTTGAGAATCTTGTTGGAACCTTAATTAATAATCTACATCCTACAGAATTTAAAGAATTAAGATAATTTTTTATCTTGGTATTATTTTGTGCTTAAGAATTAATGTTTATGTCTCAACATACGACGTAATTTAATTTTTGGTTTTCTAGTTTTGCCAACAAATTCGTGAGTGAAATTTCAAAGGTTTGAAAATTTGTCTCTGGATGTCGGTAAATTACAGCAACAATGAATAGACTTCCTTTTCCAAAAAAAATTGGATCGCTAACCTCCTTACGCGGCAATTATACACACAATCCACGCATTTGACGCTTTTTGGCTAAACTGCGGCAAGAGCATTGCAATGATGGTGTGCGCATTCCAAGGCATGTAATGTGTTAATAAGCCCATTTAGATGGTCTGTTATAAAGCGCTTTGAGACGTAGGCCAATTTTACCTTATTTGCTTTTCAATTCGCTGCGACTACTTGTTTACATGCAGTTTGCAGTCCGCAAATGACTGATAGGCATAATAGCACTAATGGGGAAGAAAAGGGCTGAGCATGGGGGAGTATGGATGGTGGGGGAATGGGGGAAATATGGAAGGAGTTGGAAATATGTTGGGGTGTGGGGGGAGGTAAGGGAAGGTGTGAAAAGATGTGTTACAGTGTTAGGGGTGTGAGGAGGTGTGGGAAATGTGTTGGGGTGTGGGGAGGTGTGGGGGATGGGGAGTAGGTGTGTGGAAGTATGTTCGGGGTGTGGGGAGAGGTGTGGAAAGGGTGTTAGGATGGGGGCAACGCGAGGGGAGGTGGGGGAATGGGGAGTAGGTGAGTGGAAGTGTGTTTGAGGTGTGGGTAAATCTGTTTGGGATGTGGGGAGAGGTGTGGAAAGGGTGTTAGGGTGGGGGTGCAGAGAAGTGTGTGACAATCTGGGGGAGCGGGCAAGTGTGGGGGGAAAGGTGGTGTCACGATCTGGGATTCCTACTCTCCTGACCCCAACCCCCCAACCACAACTCCCCCGACCCCAACTTCCCTGACCCCACCTCCCCGAATCCAATTCCCCCGACCCCACCCCCCCCGACTTCAACACCCCCAACCCCCTTGACTCCAACTACCCCAACCCTTCCGACCCCAGCCTCCTCGACCCCAACTCCCCCAACCCCTCTGACTCCAACTCCCCCGACACCCACCCCCCGACCTCAACTCCCCCAACCCAAACTTTCCCTAACCCCCCCCCGACTCAACTTCCCCGACCCTGCGTTTTCTGGCCTTAACGCGCATTTTAGCATTTTTTAAATTGCGGGTTGAATGTGCACGCTTTGTAGAATATCTGGAAGAAACTACATTGGAATTTTTCCAAACTTGATCGCAATCTAATGCATCTTAAACTACACCTACTGCACAAAAGAATGTTCGGTTTTAGTCTTCTGTGACGAAATAATAGCAAAGTTACAAAACTCACGTGCAAACTTGATTTTCTCGCATTTTTGGGTGTTTCCTGCCCAACTAATGCCACTGCCAAACGCGCTCAAAGATTTTGTTCGTAATCTATTAAGTTGGTGAGGAATAAGTGTTCTAGAAGATGAAAAAAAGGTTTGAAAGTAATGTTGTTCAAAAGTTTTGTAATGAAACGCACAATACAATGATATTAAGTTTTGCGCGCATTACCTCAATTGACTTATCAGATGTGCTGATTTCGAAAATGGCTTTACTTTTGCTAAATTTGCCTTATTTTTGCTAAAAAGTCTTTGAGATGTATCTTTTACACTAATTTATAAATAACGGCAAAATATATTACAGATAACTAAAACAGTCCCTTTAGGAAAATTTCAGGGGGGTGTGCCTGCACCTCCTAAGTGGCATTGACCAAAAATTGTGTTGGAATGTGTTTTTGGAGTCAACTGCCAATTTTGGTGCACTTGACTTTTTCAAAGAAAAATTTTTTTTACTCCACTCTATTACAGAACTATAAACTCCTATTGTAAATCAAGCCAAAGACCTTTTTTAGCTCTACGCTGAATGTCAGTGAAAAAAAGGGTCACGCGCGGCTGTGTAGACCTTTTGTACTCTTCACCGATTTTCAGTGGTGAAAATAGGACATTTGCAGGTGTGTAGACCTTTTTATTTTAAGCTTCCGATCAGGGTAGAATTGGCTTCAGAATTTTTCAAATTTTTTTCAAATGCGGCCCTTTGTGTTAACAGTATTGCCCACCCCTGATATATCTTATTATGTGTGTTTAGACTGTAAGCCTTTTGGTATTAAAGCTTTTTTTTTTTCTTGAAATTAATTGTTATAAGCTTGTATGAAATGACTGAAGAAATGAAGAAAAAACGTTCTGTTGATATTGCTTCTGAGGATGTTCAAGAAAACATTCCAACAAAGAAAAAAAAAAGTAAGTTTTGTGCTGGCATTTTAAGCCATATACCGCATATTTTGTTGGTGTGAGTTTCTGCTTTGGTGCAGATTAGTAATTATGCAAACTGAGGTTATTTTTGAATTATTATTGAACAGAAAATTCAAGTGGTTGGGGAAGACTGCAAAGTGGCTTGTGTTCTTGAGTCAGCTACCACTGTAAATGCAGTCGGTCCCAGCCATGAATTAAGCCTGTCACGTGGGTTGTGTAACCCAGAACCTGCATGCAATGCTACTGAACCAAATTGCTGACATAAACCTCTCAATTACAAACATTTTTGTACGATTATTATTCGTGTACTGATGCCATGTATGCTTGCTCACTTCAGTGCAAAGTGGCAGTAGACTGTACAGTGGATGCTGGACTGTTGGTAGGGGATCTTAAAGTGGGCTGTTGGAATCTGTTAAATTTGAGAAATGTTACCGGTATTTAATAAGTTTTGCTCAGTATTCCTATGTACTGGTGATAGTCAGAAGTGGGCATTTTTTCTGGACAGACTCAGACTGAAGTGCAGCATATGAAAATAAAAAAAGTTTACAAAAGATGATGATGCCCAATTACTGCTAGTGCAGTCCGATTTTCAAATTGGTTGAAATGCTATGCAACTTTAGCTTTTGAATTTTTTGGAGTCATAGCATTGAAGCGCATCATGAGCTCCGCGATTATTGCTTTACAAAATTGAAAACACTTTGCTACTCTTGCGATTAAGTCTTTTTATTTGTGTACAGTTGAAGTATTCAAACTCTGCAAATGAAAACTTAAGTGTTGTCCATAGACAGGAAATACCGTTTAAAAAACCAAGGTAGATTGCATTCATTCTTCTTACTTTTGTGTGTATAGTTGAGGTGTGCTATCTTGTGAATTAATACTGATCAACACGTCGCTCATTAGATACCAGATGTTTCTTTGTGTTTTGTGGTTTGCGTATCAAGTAATTGAGTAAGAGTATGGTTGCTGCATTTCAATAAGCAAACAAAGCTATAAAGAATGTTTTATGGCGTATTTGTGGGCGGATTGTTACTTTTATTTTGATCTCTTTTTATTAGTTTTCGAACTCCTATTGATACTTTTGAGTGGATGCTTTAAATAAGTAAAAAATTGAACAATTAATGTTATGACATCACAAAAATAGTCTGGGACGAACCGGGACCTAAACTACTACAATGAAGTCGTTGAGCTATGTGCAAATATCAGCTTCTTTACTTACACACTTCACAAAACAGAAAAATTCGAAGAATATGAGGTTGCACATTTTGTTACTGTAATTCTTCAATCACGTGTCAATGAATAAAACAAGCAATCAATGCAATAAAAACAAATATTGGTAAATAGAAAATATAATTTGATTTTTTCTAGCAACCATTGAGAATATCTCAAATCGCTATATACAAAGTATTTGCACATCTTTTCATAAAAATGAAGAAGAGCGGTCCTTGCCGTTTTCACTTGTGATCAAAACAAAGCTCTTGCGCTGAATGCATGCACATTCTGCATTTAACAGTCAGCTGATTTTAATATAGAAACAAATAAAACAGATGAAATTTGAGGACACCAGACATATTTTGTATATATACTCGTATATGCACAATTCTAACCCACTCTTGTCAAAAGATAACGGGCAATGTCACCTAAGTGACGTAATATCAATAGCACAGTATCAGCGAAAAAAAAAAGACTAAAATAACCCTGGAAAAATAATATATTATCTACTGGTACCAAAACAGATGTTACAATAAAAAATTCAACCAGTCATGTTATTTTTATGAATTTAGTATTGATGGCCAAGTGCTTCCATAGGACACTGTTTGATGTCAACGTTGTTGTATTGGCAGACATTAGTTTTGAGACTGTTGTTTGGTCGGCCTTTTTTCTTATTGAGTCTTCAAATATAAGCCTTTTAGTTGTTGCATTGTCGGATTTTCTTATGACGTGAGCCAAATATTTTGTTTGTTGCAATTTAATAAAATCAGATACGTTGGTGATCTTGCAAGTTTTTAGAAGAATCTTATCCGTAATGGTGAACTTGTGATCATTTGTTTGATTGAATCCATTTCTTAACATCTTTCTAAGCATCGTTTTGTAACTGACGTCTCACTTTTGAAGCTGCTGTTTCGTGACTGACCAAGCTGAGCAACCATAGGTTGAACTAGTTCTAACGAATGCATTGAGAAATTGAATTCTTGTGGAGAATTGTATATATATTAAAGTTTCAGAGTATATGCTTGTGTTGCTAAAATGCCGATTTGGCTGCTGCAATTCTGTGAGTTATTTCTTCCTCCACCACTCCTGCATTATTGTATTGAATTTTGGCACCAAGCTGTAAAAAAGTTTTCACATTGTTTGACGCCAGATAGTTTGCATATTGTGTTAGGGTATGGAATGATTTCCGAAACATTGAATATCATAGTTTTTGTTTTAGTTGCGTGAATTGTTAGTCCAAATTCAGAAAAAGTGTCATTCAAAGTATTGATTCCATCTTAGAGATTTTCATTGTCAGAAAAAAAAGCAGTTGATCATCTGCATAGGCAGAACCGACGTTGATAAAAGTATCACTATAACTTTTGTCCCGTTTATTGCTTCATGCAGTATCGACAATTCTAATGTATATGGTGTAGTGTGAAATTTGATTTGATTTTTTACAAGTGTCCAGAAAAATTCTCAAAACATAGTCTGGGTATAAGTAGAAGAGAAGTGATGATTCTGGTTTACCTTGACGAACACCCAGTTTAATATTGAATTTCAGCTCAGCTCAGGGTAGTTTTTAAGTTCTGCAGTTGTGGATTGGTACAGTGCACTAAGTAGTTCGATAATCTTGTTGCTTTTGTTGTGAACTGGAAATCTATTTAGAATAGTCTGAAAAAGCCAGTCTCTGTTTATATGATCAAAAGCTGCTTTAAGATCCACAAATGTTGTATATACCGCTTCATTTGTGTTTTCTGCAATTAATTCAGTCCTTGGTTTCTATAAAACTAGTAATCAACTCGGTTTGCAAAAGCTCTAGAATGTGAAGTCAATTACACTAGGCTTAGGTTGAAAGAAAGCAGAAACGAACTTAAATCGTTCAAGGTCAGTTTTATGCTGTTTAAAATTAATAAACAAAATAAACAAACAGGAAGACAAGGGAATCCAGTCAGCTAGTGTACCTTGCCTGCGAATGACACACTGTGCAACTATTTTAGTCTAAACTACAATCAAGCCAATATACCGGTGGGGTGCATCAAATTTTTATCATTTTTCAAAAAAGATATGGCTCAGTGATATTCTTGTTCTTTCAGCCAAAAACATGATGACATGTAAATTTTGGGGGTGATCAGTCACCTCTAGACAGAGATGGGCATGTATTGAGATAATTTATCGGCGATGATTTATTACCGATTATCATTATCGCTCAAAATAGTTTTGATTTTTCGATTACCCATATCGCTTTTGTAATATATTTGGTTATTGCCAATGAATTACCGCAATAAACGATTCTTTATGCACACAGTGTTTAGACTTCAAAGTTAGTAAGTTGGCGCTATGAAAAAAATACGTGGTGTCCATTAAATCTTGTTGCAGTTAAAAAAACTCCCTTTGTTTTGTTTAATGCAATGGCAGAGTCCGTGAATCGGGACAGGACTATTAGTCGTGACCGACTGGACGTGGGACGACTAGTCATGACCGACTAGTCGTGAGGACTGCTAGTCGTGAGGACGACTAGTCGTGAAAAGGTGTGATTTGTGAGCGGACGTAATTATCGTGCTTCGGGCTAGAATGCTCGAAAACACGTAATCATCACGTTTCAGAAGTGCTAAAAGTAAACAATCGACGACTTTATATCTACGGCTTGATCAAAGTGTTGCGAGATGTTATTTTCAAGAGGTTTAAAATTGTTTGACAAAAGTTTAACCGAAAAGCAAAGAGAAAATTGTTTTTAACTTTTAGTATTTGATTTCGTTTCATAACATGAAATACAGCAAAAAATGTGTATGAAACTGACAAAACTGAACGTAAAAAAGATATAAACAGATATGCCACGTAAGAAACACAAATTAACACAAGAACGTTTTGTTGATAAAAACTATACCCTCGTAAAGGTCAAGGCCTCTGCTTTTTCGGAACTATGTGTTGTTGGTGATTAAAATTAAATAGCTCTGGCATTTAATTTTAATCGCCAACACATGGTTTCTGTTGTAAAATTTTAGCTGACGAGAAAACTGGTTGAAGTTTGACTGCAATGACGTCACCGTTGTGTTGTTTCATAAATGTTCGTTACGAGGGTTTTTAAAAATTTTATTGCTATTTCATAACAAATCAACAACTAAATCAAGGTAATTCTTCAGTTAAACGGCGAAGAAATTGACTTCAGTTTCTGAACGGCGTACAGTATGAAAGACTAAACCCTAACCCTTAAACATTTTACGCTGCTTAGGCTAACTGAAGCAAAATATTTTCTGAAGATTTAATGACTTTTATTGAAATTTTTACTCAATTTTATGTTTCACCTCCCTTTGATAAAAATTGTGGTTGCAGCTGCAACAGAAAAAGTATTTTCATGATTTGTTAAATCGTAACTACAAATTGTGATTCGCACGATAAGTCACAGCAGGGGGCGTATTTGATGGAAGTGTGTGAAAGTTTATTCACTTGCATCAAAATAACACATCTCATGAAAATACTTTTTCTGTTTTACGCTAAACCTTACAGATGTCCCACTCGCCATAAAATGTATTAATGGAATTAGAATTTCTTCTCCATTAGGAATAATTTTGCGAGGGGACATTTTTATGAAATTAAAGGCTGACTAGCTTGCTAAATGTTTCAAGCCAAGATCCCTCATGGATTAAATCTAAAGTTTTACACATATCTTAAAAGTTACTATTTATGACGAAGTAACAATATAAAGTTTAGTAAATGTAAAATTTCAAATTAGAGCAACACTAACTTTTTTTTTTCGAGCATTCTAGCCCGAAGCGCGATAATTATGTCCGCTCACAATTCACACCTTTTCACGACTAGTCGTCCTCACGACTAGTAGTCCTCACGACTAGTCGTCCCACGTCCAGTCGGTCACGACTAATAGTCGCGTACTGCCGTGAACTGCTCCCTTTTGAAAAATCTAGGAAAACATCTTGCAAATTTGACTTACACATAAAAAACTTCGTCCAACACATTGAAAATTTACCGCAACATTTATCGGAAAAAATTATCGATTACCGATATCGCTTTAAGAAATTGATATTTATCGATTATCGGTATCGCTCAGAACTTTTTTAAAGTTATTGATTATCGTTATCGCTTTAATACAGAAATTTTTATCGTACTCATCACTGCCTCTAGACCCCCCCTTGCTTCGTCCCACGTCTTGTGGCACCCCTAAATATAAAAAGTTGTGTTTTGCGTTGGTTTTTCAAGATAAATAGGTCATGTTTGGTATCAAATTGATCAGCATTCTACCAGCTATCACACAAAAGCATTTAAAACACAAAATATTGCCATTTGATTTTTGCCCTGTTTAAAAGCACACCAAAAGCCTAAGATATTAAAACACTTTTTGCATAAAAAAAAAAAAAAAAAAAAAAAAGAACAGGCTAGCTGATATGAAACATGATGTGATGATAGGTATATACATGTTCAAGAACCATCACAAAATCAAGAAATATCATTTATGAAACTGGACGGACATGGAAATTAGAGTTGTGTAGTAACAAACTAAAAATAGATAACTATCTGATAGATACATTTAGATGAACGTGATCATTGGGCAGCATTAATATGCATGTACCTTGCAGTTTGCAAAATGAAGTTACTTTTGTGGAAAGTTACTTGTATAATTTGGTTTGTTGTTTCTTTTGCAAATCAGGGTAATCTTCGCGTTTTTTTTTTTTTTCAACAACTTGTAAAGTGCTGTTCAAAGTAAAGCTTTTTCTAGTAAAGCGCCAGCAAAGTCAGATACCAATTTAACTCCTCTCTCGGCTCAGTCATTGACCACGTTTAATCTTGCACAATCCTTTTTCAGTGCGATAGGTTTTACTTGTATTCCATTCTTCAACAAGTTCATCTAAAAAGAATGCATCAATGTTGAGTAGGTTAAAAATATACCAGGAATCTGGGCCAATTAAAGATACAAGGGTTGTAGTGGTATTGTGGACAGGAAATACAGGCTTTTCAAATGTTGCTCCATGTCTTGTTATTGGAAAAGATGTGGGATTATGTTCTTACACTTTCAAACTGGACACCACAGCTTTTGTGTTTTTTTGTGATTCATGTGTATGTGCCTTCGTGGTTTATTTGTTTATCAGCTATCAATGTTTCAATTCTTGATTTATGCTTATCCAAGAAACTTCATTTGTACAAAATGATAATTCAAAAAATTGCTGATGTTGCCATAACAACCTTCAATGGGCACCTTTGGTATTTGTGCGAAGAATTGTTCCGATTTCACTGTTAGGTGACAAAGTCAATGACATGGAGAAAAAAGCTATGGTGTCCAGTTTGAAAGTGTGTGAACATAATCCCACATCTTTTCCAATAACAAGACATGGAGCAACATTTGGAAAGCCAGTATTTCCTGTCCGCAATACCACTACAACCCTTGCATCTTTAATCGGTCCAGATTTCTGGTATATTTTTAACCTACTCAACATTGATGCATTCTTTTTAGATGAACCTGTCGAAGAGTGGAATGCCAGTGAAATCTACTACACTTCATAAGGATTGTGCAAGATTAAACGTGGTCAATGACTGAGCCGAGAGAGGAGTTAAATTGGTATCTGACTTTGCTGGCACTTCACTAGAAAAAGCTTTACTTTGAACAGCACTTTACAAGTTGTTGAAAAAAAAAAAAAAAACGCGAAGATTACCCTGATTTGCAAAAGAAACAACAAACCAAATTATACAAGTAACTTTCCACAAAAGTAACTTCATTTTGCTAACTGCAAGGTACATTGCGTATTAATGCTGCCCAATGATCACGTTCATCTAAATGCATCTATCAGATAGTTATCTATTTTTAGTTTGTTACTACACAACTCTAATTTCCATGTCCGTCCAGTTTCATAAATGATATTTCTTGATTTTGTGATGGTTCTTGAACATGTATATACCTATCATCACAACATGTTTCATATCAGCTAGCCTGTTTTTTGTTTTTTTTATGCAAAAAGTGTTTTAATATCTTAGGCTTTTGGTGTGCTTTTAAATAGGGCAAAAATCAAATGGCAATATTTTGTGTTTTAAATGCTTTTGTGTGATAGCTGGTAGAATGCTGATCAATTTGATACCAAACATGACCTATTTATCTTGAAAAACCAACGCAAAACACAACTTTTTATATTTGGGGGTGCCACAAGAGGTTGGGGTGAAGCGAGGGGGGTCTAGGAGTGACCGATCACCCCCAAAATTTACATACCATATTTTTGCCTAGAGAACAAGAATATCACTAAGTCGTATCTTTTTTGAAAAATGATTTGATGCACCCTAATACCAGTACTGGTAGACTAGTCATTGTTAAGATGTATTCAGTTAAATAATGCTATTCTATGAGTAGGCTAGTTCACCAGTACCACATCCAACTTTGAACCAGTAGATTTGCTAACTAAATGTGGTGGTAAATTTTTTTTTGTATTTTTTTTGCATATTTACCTTATCATGAGAAAGCGATCAATGCGCTGTACGAGCTCGCTTATGAATTGCCAGCCATCTGTCTACCACACCAAGATGGGGGAATCCCGCTAAGTGCCATTCCCAACGGCACAACAAGTAAACTTGCTGGGTTGTTCTCCACACTGTCTTTTTAATGCTGAGCATCAAGCAGGGAAGCTGTGAATATCAATTTCAAAGTCATTGGTTTGATCTGACTAGGAATCAAACCCAAGTCCACAGCTCCTGAGGCGGACGCTCTCACCACTCGGCCGTCTAAGCTGAAAGACACCTTAAGCTGGTAAGTAGACTGCCAGCAATGTTTTTTTGAGAAAGTGTCTAGAGCACCGGCTAACCCTTTATAGAAGCAAACAAACAGTCTGGGTGCAGCAGCGTTTTGATAATGGAAACTGGTTCAGCATGACAGCGACGTTACATGTAGAAACAAACAAAGCAGTCTAGTGCTGCAGCGTTTTGATTATGGAAACCAAACACCGCCATTTTATAAAGGCGTTTTGAGGAACCGAAATGATCTTGCAAATTTGTTCATTGGTCTTTAAAATCTGCTTCTACATCTGTGTAGGAAACTGTGTTTTAGGTTATACGCACGTAGGTAGCTTAGACTAGTAGGTATATGGCTTGCTTTTACTTGTCAAGTTTTTAGAAATCAGGGCACTTCACGATGTACGGCTGCCGTCGTCGTCGTCGTTTGGCGGGGCATCTTTTCCAAGACAGATGAAAGGACCAAGGCCGAGGGTTTATCCTTTTACCACCCTGGCCACCAAACTGCTTGGGTCAGATGCTGACTGTAAGGGACTTCAGCCAGCATCTTGTTTCGTCATCCAAAACCATTAGACCAAACATACGTCGGGGTGCTCGATGTATGGGACACTGTGAGATGATGTGATCTGCGGTTTGTTCACTGCAAGGTACGGCTGCCAATGCTCTGATACTTAAGTAACTTGACCAATGGTCACAACCCTTAGTCCCATCATGATAATTTCTTTATTAGCTTATGCCCAAGTACGGTACTGATACATGTGAGTATCAATACTTGTATTACTTGTATAATATCAAGTATCAATACTTATATTGATACATAGGGGAGTAATTCCATATTTGTATCATAATGGTATCAATACTTCCATATTTGTAGGAGTAATTCCATAATAGTATCAATACTAGTATTGATACATAGGCGAGTAATTCCATTATAATTCAACAAATTTACAAAAAAATATAACCAGTAAGTTTTAAAAGTGCACAATGTTTTTATATGTTGTAGCACACAGTGATTGAACCTCAACGAAGAAAGAATTAGCAAAATCGGATGAGCGATTTTCAAGATATCGGCGTTTGAAATATTGGCCACCACTAGGTTCCAGTCATCACCCGCTTATACAAATTTGCAATTTATGACTCACACTTGAACCAAACAGTCGAGTGAAGTGTCGGTTCCACTATTTTGATGGTGCTGAGTTTAAAAATGAAGCTTATTATGGGCTACAGGCACTGGTTAAGTAGTTAAAATGCTTTCCATAATTTTGGAGTAACCCAAAACAACCCCCGAAATTCCCATGTGGTGCCTTCTATGCATTTTCTTGTAAGTGTATTTTTTTTAATGAGACTTCTATACAATTTGAATAATATAGTTTTGAACTTTGTTAATAAAATCAATCACCATGAGTACTCATCGCTACAATTTAGAGTTACTGGTACTTTTGTTTCACTTTCAAGATGATTTTCATTTTACATCTGCGATATTGCTTGGTTTTTAATTGCACGAAATGAGTACTTTGAGGTGCTTAATGGCAAATGCAAGCTCACGCAACTTGATGAGGTAGACAGAAAGCCTACGGAATAAATAATCACAGTTTTTTTTGTTTCTTCTCAGCATGATTCATGCTTGCACTCCGTGCCAAAATTAACTATTTAATCCAGTGCAAATGCTCAATAGGTTTGTTGGATCGGAGAATGTAATGGCAGCTATTCACTATCAACTTATTTCAGTGACCATTTTGAGATTTTTTGAGGCTCTGCAGTCTGCTCATAGAAATATGTCAACTAGAATAGGAATGTTTTTTTGCCGGATTAGGTTTATTAAATCTGAAGAGTCTATTTTCAAAAGTTAGAACAAATAAAATGATGGTGCTAGTGTCTGTTGAGTAAGCTGTCTATTGGTAGTCCTTTAAAAGTCCTGGTTCAGCAAGACGATCAGTTAAAAAACATTTTTCTACGTCAGTTAAAAAATATTTTTCTACAGAATAAACTTGAAGCCATAGGCGTCGATTTTTTGTTAAAGTAAATCATTTCCATGGGAGGAGAATTTTTAACGTAGTTCATTCATTGAAGTGCTTGTGGAAATCATTTTAAAGCTTGTTGCTAAATGAAGTTCATGGGCCATGATAGTTTGTAGTTGAAAGTTTGCATGCATTTATGGCTTTTATACAAGTTGCGCAGTCACAAACATCTCGCGATGATCAATTTTTACAGCATGTGGCGTTGTGCTCTCACCAACATAATGTTGCATTAGTTCGAGTTGATGCATCGCTTATTTTAGCAATAGAAATACAAAAAAATGCATTGCAGTTATCACGTTCATGATTTAAAAAGTCGGTCAATTAATTATTTAACAATGAATCAAAGGAAAAGTGTGAATGCTAAAAAAATAGAATATGTTTGGTTATTCATATGGCGTTTAAACTCCCAAAAACATTGAACAAAACAAGGGCAGTGACTAGTTGTACAGGACGTACACGTACAAATAAGCAGGTGGTTTATTCTATTATCGCTACGCTAACCCTGATCCAGAAAGTGTGATGAAGTAATGCATCTGAGTGGAGGGCAAGTGCGTTTTCAACCTGCGCAGTGTGGAAAACGACCGTTCAGCTTTGCATGCAGAACTGGATAGGACAATATAAGACTTGAAAGCACAGATGGAAATTGGTGCAATGTCTGCAAATGCTTGATTTTGTCATATATCTTCGGTGATTTCGGTTACTAAAATCTGACAATTCAATTTCTTTAACCATGCAAATAAGAGTTGACATTTACGCACAATATCCGCAGAATTCCAATCACCACAAAACTCACTCACAGCTTCTATGTCGTTACGTGACACAATTTCATCTTCCAACTAGCATCGCAAAAAATTTGATATTTTGAGGGGTCGTGATTGGCAGCGTCATAAGAGAAAATTTGCAGCAGCTTGAAAAACCTTTTTGCATAAGGGTCATTCCATGTCAACTGATCCAGGGCATGCAACTCACCATCTTGGATTTTGATGAAAATTGATATGTTTATAGAACTTTTTTTCCTGATTCCAAACAGCTAAATTTTATCAAAATTGGTCAACCATAGCCAAAGTTATGACCATTCAAAAATTGCCCAATTTTGTGATCGCTTATGCGAAACAAATGGCCAAAATTTGTACACTACATTTTAGATCATCATATTTAGTCCAAATTAATGTTGTTGAGAGTGAGAGAAAGAGAGAGATTTATTTCGCCATTCATTCACTACACAATATAACAAAATATAAAAAAAGGAAAAAATTCTAGTAAACAAATGGCCAGGAAGCATCGACTAACCGCAAGGTTTTTGAATCAAGATGCTCCCTGACAGTCGCAGAAAGTACATCACACACAGAAAAAGAAAATCACAGAGTAAAAAAACGATTACCAATATTTTTAGGTGCCAATAATCTAATTTTCAGTGAGTAATCAATTAACTAAATTCAAAACATTTAAAGAAGATTATACAAAGAAAAGCATATTCAATAAACATCAATACGATTGCAATAAAAAATGTTTGTAAGCCTTATTAAAGGAAACCCAGTGTGTGCTTTTTATATCATTGTCAATCTCTTTCCAGAGTTTGGTTCCTCTGAACGAAAGAGTTTTTTGAGAAAAACTTTTGTTCATACGCTGCAAAAAGTAAATTGCTTTTTCAGTGGATCTTGTATTGTGATGATGAATTTGATTAATCTTCATGAACGAATCATGAAATATTTTCGGCACATTTCCTTTACACAATTGAAACATGAATTTGCCAAGTTCAAAAAATCTTCGTAGTTGGTCATATACATCTTACTTCACATGTTGAAAGTTGTTTGACCTTCAAGGATGCACAACATGACCTTTGACCTCATAATTTCTGTGAGCAATGCTGAAAATCACTCAAGCGTAAAGAACATTTTGACTGGAAATATCTTGTTGTGACCAGGTGATATTATCAAGTGTAAGGTATCATTGGAAAAGTCTTGACAAGGGCTTTCCAAATATGCAATAAAATTTGTGGGTTACTAATGATAATGCTTGGTAAAATTATACAACAATGCTAGAATGTTGTGTGAGATTTTTCAATATTTTTTCGTATAATAGGGTACATTAGCCTAAGATTTCAATGGATAATTGTAGTGTAGGTTGTGCTCTGCAAGCTAGTTGTCACAAAAACACTTATCCTTCCCAAAAACAAGCGCTGCACATTAGTTAGAAAGCTTAAACGATGATGAACAAGAAATACTTTGATTTAAGACTTACTTGATTTAAGACTTAGTTTTGTTTTAAGACTTAGTACTTAAATATTAGATAATGAAACCAATGCTTTTTAATAATACCCATAATGATGTATGTGTGTAGTAATCTGGAAACTATGGAAGGTGCATAAGTTTCCAAATTTTCTTTTTTAGCATAAATTGTATCATTGCATTTTGTAAATTTCTTAAAGAGTGCAAAAATTTCGCTTGCAAAGACAGTCAGCCTTAAAGAGTGCAAAAATTTCGCTTGCAAAGACACTCAGCAGCATGGCCAAGCAGGACTGCACGCGAATTTAGGGTGCAAACAATATCGTGACCCTAGTTTGATTATGGCTGCCGGCTGCCTGCTTTGATGCATACTTGGGTGGCTGGAGACTCAAAGAGCGCAAGCTCACTTCGCAGCCACCCACAAATGGGCATTTATCGTGATAATTTATCGACAATAGTTATCGGTGGTAATTTTTTACCGATTATCGTTATTGCTCAAAATAGTTTGGATTTATCGATTACGAATATCGCTTTTGCAATATATTTTGTTATCGCCTATAAATTATCGCGATAAATAATTCTTTATGCACACAGTGTTCAAAGGTAGGGAGTTGGCGCTATGGCAAAATTCACGGCGTCGATAAAGTTTTGTTGCAATTTAAAAAATCTTTCTTCTTTGTGTTTAATCCCACGGCAGAGTCCGTGAACTGCTGTCTGTTCTTGAAAAATCTAGAGAAACACTTTTGTGATTTGACTTACAAGAAAAAAAAACTTTGTAAAACACATTGAAAATTTACCGCAACATTTTTCGGAAAAATTTAGCGGCGATAATTTATCGATTACCGATATCGTCTTAAGAAATTGAGATTTATCGATTATCGGTATTGCCCAGAGCATTTTTGAAATTGGCGATTAACGTGCCCATCACTGCAGCTACCCTCATCTCTTCGTTCTAATCTTGAGTTTGTGGAGTTGTAAATCCTCAGTTCATTTATTTCGAAGAAGGTATATAACTGTATATCCACCAATAGAACCAACAAAACAGAATGTTTTTTAACAGTTTTTTGTTTGAAGAGTTCTTATCCCAATAGTTAGAAGCTGCAAAAAGCTTCGGCTTGGTCAGTGGTATATATTTGTGTTTATCATTTAGAAACATCTTCTATTGATGCAATCAGAGCTTTGCAGTTTGACTTAATCGTAATCAAATATGTATTATATGCTCGGAAAACATATGATAGACATTATTGCACTGTAGGCTACTGTGCAATTGTGATAGTACTGATAGTAAAATAGTTTGTTCAGTTGTTATTGTTTTGTTTGTGGTTTGCATAATATTTGTTGAGGTTAGCATAATTATGCATCAGACCTTTAAGATGTTTTGTTACCTTAGAACCAATAGATTCATCCTAAGAACCATATTCCTTATTCATGTTTGCATTGAGTCTTTCCTAATATTACTACTACTTAATGTTCATGTTTATGCTACGCATTGTTGGAATATAAAATCGTCACTCTGTATTATTATAGAGTTATTCAGAATTAAAATTGCCTCGAATCCAACTGAGACTCAAACATTGCAGGCACTATTCAATAGGATACCACTGTAAATAGTTCTGATGGATCATCCCCCGGAATGAGTGGGTCTGGTAAGTGAGTAGATGTGGGTGCAAAGTTTTCAGCCAATGGGCAATTAAATGCATTTATCAGATTTATTTCTGGACTTCAAATGCATTTAGAAAGCAATAGATGAATTATAAACGCAAATTTTTTTTTTTAAATTTTAGCTGTAAATGGTCCTCATAACGTGCTGCAACAAAGCATCTGAACCCCACCATCTCAATATCCAAACCGGTTTAAAATGTCCAATTACCATTTGCAATCCAAATAAGTTAGAAATAAGTTGATAAATTTGTTCAGTTAGCACATAAACTTGATTTGATCAAATAAAAACTTGTTTTTGCAGGTTAATGTTTGATCACTACTTTTGGTAGTTATAACATCTATAACTCACAAATTTTATTGCATATTTGGAAAGCCCTTGTCAAGACTTTATCACCTGGTCACAACAAGATATTTCCAGTCAAAATGTTCTTTACGCTTGAGTGATTTTCAGCATTGCTTACGGAAATTATGAGGTCAAAGGTCATATTGTGCATCCTTGAAGGTCAAACAACTTTCAACATGTGAAGTAAGATGTATATGACCAACTGCGAAGATTTTACTCTCGACAACATTAATTTGGACTAAATATGATGATCTAAAATGTAGTGTACAAATTTTAGCCATTTGTTCCACATAAGCGATCACAAAATTGGGCAATTTTTGAACGGTCATAACTTTGGCTATGGTTGACCAATTTTGATAAAATTTAGCTGTTTGGAATCAGGAAAAAAAGTTCTATAAACATATCAATTTTCATCAAAATCCAAGATGGTGGGTTGCATTTTGCTATTTTTCTGGATCAGTTGACATGGAATGACCCATAAAGTAAAATTCTTTTACCTCATCATCAGTAACGGAATGACGAAGTCTTGAAATAACCGGCAAATTTCTCTTCACATCCAATGCTTGTACTTTTTGCAAATAGTTACTTGCCGAAAGTGTTCAGATCAGGTGTCTAAGCTTTAGCTAGTTCTTGAATCCACCCATTTTAACCTCTGATGGGACATGAATGAGGTGAATGATGTCAAAAAGTTGTTGCAGCAAACGAAGAATAAAACACGTTACGTACTTTCCAAGATTGAGAAAGTGGGGAAAACGTTGATAAACGGACAGATATCAAAACATTTCTATCTTCGTTAATTTTTTCCATCACATTCATCAAATTAACATGATTTGTCAAGAATGCGTCAATGCAATCTTTGTTTTATGTGTATAATCAGTGCCGACTAATCATGTCACTGTTATACTACAATTGATAGCAATTGTTTTCGTACTTATACTGTGATCTATTAACATAGTCGACTTATGGCTGCCTTCACAGCAAAAGTTTGTAGAAAATCACAAATCTGCAATATAAGTGTCAAAGAATTCAAATAGTGCAGCTACTTGTATCAGAGAGCTTTTATGATTTAACGTGATCATTTTGTCGATGTAAAGCTGCTTTTACTGACAAGCGACGACTTTTTTTACCCCTGTCTTGTTTAGTGTTTCCTCCAGGGAAGTTATCCCGTGATTTCCATTTTCTGAATCCCGGAAATTTTTGTCGAGATCCTGGGAAATTTAAAAGAGCATTGAAGCCAATTTTTCTTCAGTCAAAAAATCTATGGAAATAGTGCTTCCAGGTGGTGATATCCCTAAGTGATTAGCATGCTTAGAAGCACTATTTTTAATCGATAGAGTAAGAGCTAGGGTTTAGTACTCCTTTAACAACGTTTTTAGGAACGAATGACCTAAATTCAAACGGTTACTTGTATACTGATCAAACTTATTTATTATGGTGTAAATAAACATTTTCGCTGATCGCAACTTTTTAATTTTTAAACTTCAAAGAATACAATAAAAGTTGCAACCTTTTCTGATGTGAAAAATTTTAATGAACTTTGTTGTATGATAAAAAACACGTGAGAAAAAGCTATTTTTTCCTAATAAAATGGAAAAGCGTTGCTAATCTACAGCGGAGGGGGTTGGGGTTACAACCTCCATTGAGCCTCAAATGACGTCATACTTACTTCTTTTTCTCATACTTATTTCGAAGTGCTAGATACTTTGTTACTGATAAAAATCTGGTTTTGCAATTGTCTTAGTAACAAGAATTACGTTGCGTTGTTTCCTGAATTTTGTTCTTTGCAGTTATGCTTATGAAGCAATGATGCAATTTTATCAGCAGGGCAGTGCCGCTTTTGTACACGCAATTGCCCCTGGCCCCTCAGACCTGTACGAAAAAAGCTAAACAATTTCAAACAAAAATCATCAACGCTTTGTAGCTCAAAAAAGAACTACATTGCTAACATTTGAATATCGTTTTACCAGTTCCACCAGAAAGCATTCCTTGCTTTTCCTTACCACAATCGTGCCTTAACTGCCTTCGGTCTTTTTACTTCAGTTTAATATATATCTCTTAAATTTGAGGTCATCTTTTGTTATTATGCAACCAGTGGGGTATGCTGCGTGCTGCGTATATCCCCCCCACCAGCCATTTTCAACAATGTTTTGGATGAATAAAATTTTTCCATAATTTCGAACCTCTTTATGCCAATTTAAGCACGCATAATTGAAGCTGTGCGAACTAAATGCATCATTGGTGAAGCACTCAAAGTTAGAGGCTAAAAATATGATAAAACTTTTCCCAAAAATTGTTCAAAAAGCACTAAAATGGCCATTGCAGTATGCAAATTTTTAAAAATTTTCTGGGGCAGCATGCCTCGGCTCCTCCTAAAGTTGGTTTTGGTACTTAAGTTGCTTAAAATCGACTCTGCCAAAACAAACTGTGCTTGAAAGGTGACGAAAATTGGTGTGCCTTCCTCGAAAAAAATTATGATTACGCCCCTGACATGAAACATTTTCAAAGGGATTTTTTACGCCAGTTTCCTGATCTAAACGTCTTTGTGTTTGATTAACATTCAACCTAATCCAAAATTACACCCCTCGCCAAAACTTTCTAGATCCGCTCCTGTATACAACGTATGATCAAGTGTGACGTCATTCTCAAAGTCCTGGCTATGCTAGTGTTGTAGCCTACTGATCCAGTACAATGTAATGTCAGTACAAAAAAGCTGCCAGCATGAAAATAAAAAAACTGAGGTTATTTTCAAATTATATTGAACTGAAAATTCAACAGTAAGTGAGGGAGACTGCGAAGTGAGCTTGCGCTCTTCGAGTCAGCAGCCACCCATTAAATATGTCAAATGCGATCGGCTCCAGCCGCAAATCGAACCTGTCACGTAGGATCTGTCACCGGTACCGCTAGGCCATGTCGCTGACAAAAGCCAAAGAATATTCAAGGATTGAGCAGTGAGCCAGCGCATATCCAGAAATTCCCTAAGAGAGGAGTAAGTAGTGAGAAAACTTCAGCAGAAAAAAAGCTGCCATAATTTTGGTGGTATATGGACGAAATAAGCCTTTTCATCATTGTTATGAGTTCAATTTTTCTAAATTTTTCTACTACCTCTTCGTGTAACTTTAGCATTTTTACACAAATGTAGATTCAGAAACAATGCGATATGACGTTTTTTTAGGTGAATTTGATCGAAAATATTTAAAATTGCTGATCTATAGGCAAAGTTCCTCGCTGCAGAGAAAATTTGCGATTATTTGCTTCAAAATTAGGCCTCAGAGGCTTCCTATAGGCATTTGGCAGTGAGACTTGCTATATAAAAGCAAAATGTATAAGTTTATTTCAACTAATTTAGTACCGGTAGCCCATATAGCAAATTGTATTATGGAGTAACATAAAATAGTTTTCTCGAGAGGCTTCGGCGACGAGAAGCCCATTATTTGCCAGTGATGCAAATCCGCCCTGTTTCAGCGAATTTTGCCGACTTTTAGGTCAAATTGGTCATTTTTGTAACTCGCCTAGAACTGGTGAAAAAATTTTAAGGGGTTGGGGGTAGGGGGAAGCTATGGACAAGCATTGTTTATGCGAAACGCTAATTGCAAGCTTAGCTTTATGTAGACTCATGTTGTCAATATCTTTTTAGAGAGCTTGTTGCAATAATAATAAAGAGTCAACCAGCGTGCGCTTTTACAATGATCCAGCAACCGAGGTAGAGGCTTTAAATCTGACCGCAAAAATTTTCATTTCTTCATGATGGATCGCTTTAGCGGTATAAGAAATAAACAACTGATTTGTCGCAATATCGCTTTCATCTCGTTGGCGATTTTTTGGAAAGTTACACTGCTAACTTTTGTTCAGTGATTGTTATGCTCTTTGAAGTCAGATAGAAGTTGAGGTTTCATAGAAAATAATAACTTTTGATTAGTTATAATGTTGCGAAAAAGGATAAAAAATCAGGAAAGGGACTGAGGGGTTCTGAGGAAACAGAGTTTATCATTTTATTTTATATTGATGGATTATTGGCAGGCTATTATGGACTGCTTAGCGATCAAAAAGCCTATCACTGACACTATAACAGCTATGGGTATCGGACCGTAGAACATGCGTATCGAACAGTTATGGCCAACCCGGATGCGTATCGAACCTTCGTCATATGTGCCAAGGTCATTAGTACTATAGTGACTACCAAACTCTAAATGCGATACAATTTACTTTGAGTTATAAAATAGCAATAACTGCATTTCGCGCCGGCCTTGGAGTTACCGTTTGAATGGTTCGAACTTCCAAGAATAACCCGCACAACTTTTACTGTAATTCGAAAATTTCGATTCGTATCCATAGCCCTGCTCAGTTTCACACCAACCCAAAGAATACAGTACATTACTAGAGAGCAGTTTTGATATTTATTACAGTAAAAATCGTTTTTCTTTTTCAGTTGGCAGTTAGAGATTCGAGAAGTGTCGAATCAATACAATAAGAACATCCATAAACAGAACAATGAGAATATGCATAAAACACACACACTCAGTCCAAGGCATACGCATTCGAGTGCATCATACAGCATTTCCTCTATTGAGTCTCGTAGACATAACCTAACACAGTAACACTGCTCGTAACCTTTTCCTTTTCCAGTTTTTATCCACTTCACGCAATCATGTGAAAAGCAATAACAATGCAGTACCAAATTTACCAAAAAATCTATAAAACTTGGGAATATTGAAGAAATGTTAATCCCGGTAAATTTTCTCGAATCCTGGGATCCTGTGAAGTTTCGAGATCCCAAAAAATTTTCAAAAAATTTCCCGTTTCCCGAAAAGTTTAAGAGTCTGGAAAAAGGGAAACCCTAGTCTTGTTATACTTTAACGCTTATTGACCATGCAAAGCCATCTTCCAACTTGGAATATAATGGAGTGCCGTGGAAAGCACCTGAAAATGTTTAGTGACTGCAACAGTTAAACACTATGACAGCGCAATTTGTGGAGATTTGAAAAAGTGTGTCAATACATTAGTTTTCTAGCTTTTTTGTCCCATTTTTTCTTGAAATTTTATTAGCTTAAGTGATCGACTGATCGTGACAAAAATTGTTTTGCTAATTACATGCCGGTTTTATGTCAACTTCTATCTGTTTTGTAACGTTTCTTCATTCTTGATAGGGATGGCCATAATCAAACCTTGGCTGATTCCGAATCGAATCTGAATCACAAATGTCGAATCCAGAATTTCGAATCTTCATTTTGAATCCAAAATTTGGGAGGCTAACAAAATGAGCACAATGCAATGCTGCAAAATCATCAACAAGTGTACTTAAAAAAATGCACAAAATACACTAACAGATAAGCCTACTTGCAACACATCCTCACTCATATGAAAAAAGTTTATGGCCTCCACATGTTCGCCTGTCAGCCTGTTTTGTAATTTTGTTACGGTAAGGCCGGCGCATGAAAAAGCTCTCTCTGATGGAGCTGAGGAAGCAGGTACAAAGGTGCGTTTACCGATACGTGGCAATGCGATTACCATTACAAATCATACTGGCCTACGATTAACACGATGTAAAGTTTGCTAGCCTGCATCAAGTAAACTGATTGTTTAATGATGTCATAACAATCAAATGTCTATTGTGTCACTGCCGTCGTCAAGGTTATTTCAAATATTTTTTGATTCCGAGTGATGAAGCGGTAAAAGTCGTACAGGTAGAATTCCTTGATATCGCGTGGTTTTTATCGCGTTGCCGTACCAAAATGTTCAAATAAACTAAAAACTAGGTAGTCACATTGCCGCTAGCCGCGTATCGATAAACATGCCTTAAGGTGCGTTTACCGATACACGACAAAAATTATTCGCACCTTGTTTGTTTTATTTTATTGTACACCGATCACGCGAAAACCTGCAAAATCCTTTTACATTTACATTATAATTTTGATCGCGTGTTGCGTTGCCGCGTGTTGGTAAATGCACCTTTAATACGCACTATCGTCATGAACAGCCATCACTCATTGGCAATTGCGTATGTTTGTCGCATAAGCTTGCGCAGTAGGTGTATGCAGTTTACTCGCGTGTGTGCATCACCGCTATCTACGATATCAGCGCACCCTGGTCTCTGTTTAAACACGCGTGTGCACCACTGCGCTGTCGCTGTTACAGTGCAAATGCGTGACTGTGTTTATAATATTAATTCTCCAAGATAAGTGACGCAACTGCATTGATATGTTTTTTTCATTTCGAATCGGCAGTATCAAAAACAGATTTCTAATCATTTAGGATTCGGATTTGACTCGATTTGAGATTCGATAATGGACATCCCTAATTCTTGACAATCCTGACAACTTTTGCTACTGTGCACATTTAGCTACTTGTTGTAACGAAATGGTTAAGCTAGGTAATTTTCTGACAAAGCTAGCGACGCAATTTGAAAGACAACTCAAGCAAGCGTTGATATTGAACTTCCATTCTTTTTCCCGTGCTATTTCATCTTAACGCGCTTCCAACTCAACGCAATGCTTGATGAAAAACCTAGGGGGCCAGTCATGTGTCGCCCCCTCCAGTGGTAGATCCGAGGGGGCCACGCCCCCCTGCCCCCGCCTGATTGACGCCTATGCTTGAAGCACATGCAAGAACGTTTGCTTTGCAACCAGAATACTGCAGTTGCATTCTAGGTAGAGTCCCTGATGGAGATTTTTAACAAATAGTAGTGTTAGCAAGCAACAGTTTTCTGGTGAGTGCTTGACGCAAATGCATGAAATTTGCTGTAAATTTCGAAGGCCCACGGAATTTATTTGTGCATGTGTTAATTTTCTCACTACCAGTCTGCTGTAGTTACATTGTGCCAGCTATCAATGAGAATCTGCGCAAATACTCTTTAAATTGTATTATTACTTTTTATTATTATCACAAAATTCTTATTCTTATTTTACTTTTATTACTTGAATCTTATTATTACTTAATATTTAATAGTAATTGCGCTTTATGCTTCATTATTACGATCATAAAACTAGAACGACATTTAAGTGCATACTCTAACCACCAACAGTGAGATAAAACTTTTGGTAACATTTTCAACTTATGTCCCAAAATTTGAACTATTATGTGGAGCTTTACTTTTTTAGAATGAATATAAATATGAATATCACAAGCATTCTCTGTTTATTTTTGTTATTTTATGAACGGTGTTTTTATTTGGTAGTCAAAATCATTTTAGAAAAACAGCATGTACAGCGTCCTAGTGTCTACTGTATATTTCAAACAAAAGAAAACTGGCTCCTGTTGGTCATAACCAAACTTTCATTATCATGATTAAAGGAAATCACCACAAATTGAAACTTTTGCGACACAAGTAGTCTCCCGGAGGATTCTCTGGGTCATAGATTTTTTTAACGTTCACTTTTGATATTGTTAACTGCTGCATATCATATTCATGCTCTGTATTACTCATGCTCAGTGTTAATGTAACCATTTCTGTTTTGTGTGTGAACCACGCTGGAGCTTAACTCAAGTCCGTGGCTTCTTGGTTTCATTTGTCTTTGGTTCATAAATCTAATTACGCTTGGTCCACATCACCAACACAATTCAAACGTTTAAGCAGTTTCATTTGTTTCTTTTCTCTGATATTTTTGGTCATCAGCGAGTAGCAGTAGGCCAGTAGTTTTATATTTTAAACTCCGAGTTAACAAAATCACAAATAACTCCACCAAGGATAAAAATACAGGAGTGGTGGCAAAGTAATTCGCTTGCGCCAGTGAACATAATATAAAATAAAGGTTGATGTCAGTTTATCTGGTCGAACAACATTGATTGGTTAAAATAGCCGATAGTTTAGACCAGGCTTAATCACACTGTATCTTTATCACCATTGGCAAACTCTACACTAGAATCATCGCAATGCAATCTAGCTGAAAATATACAAAAGCCAGTTGCATAGGTCTATGCTAAAAGTTTCATACCTCATAGACCTACACCATTGCGAGACCTAAAACATATTTGTTTAAAAATTGCGGACTATAGAAATTTTAATGTTGCAAACTGCGATTACGGACTTACAAATTCTTGGGATTGCGGACTTGCGGTTTCAAATTAAAACTTTCAAAAACACCATTGCGGACTTGCGATAGTGGAATGAAACTTAATAATGAAGTAGCGGAATTGTGGTTGTGGATTATGAATTTTATTACTTGGTAGCGGAGTTGTGAATTACGAACTTAAAAAAAAAACTTGCAGCCCCCAGCACTGCTTAAACAGCTGATGTTCAATCTCAAACAGCTTTGTTTTTATCCTGTCATTAGTGCTTAAATGCAAAAAAAAATTTTTCTGGTACGTACTATAGTTAATCTTTTTCTGCAAGTAATCAAAATCATAAGATAGTTCATAGTTGTAAGTGCTCATGCAGTGATTGACTTGTATTCATATTTTATTAACAAATTTCAAAACTATATCATTCAAATTGTGTAGAAGTCTCATCCAAAAAAACACCATTACAAGAAAATGCATACAAGGCACTACCAAACATAAAAAAAACTTTGGGGTGTATCTAGTTTCCCACTTGGGAATTTTGGGGGTTGTTTTTGGTTACCCCAAAATTATAGAAAGCATTATAACTACCGTATTTTATGGACCATAAGGCACACCCGACTATAAGATGCACTATCGGTAAATTGCTTTGATTCGTTTTTCCATACATAAGGCGCACCGGACTATAAGACGCTACGTTTTTTAAGGAGCATCGGGTTGCCATTTAATGCTCATTTAGTAATGGTAAGGGTACCGGTACTGGTTTTGAGTGTAAGCAATAAAGCACTACCTGATCCATACATTGGGCACACCGGCTTATAAGACGCATGATAAATACTGGAGAAAAAAAAGGATTTTGAATGCACCTTATGGTTCATAAAACACGGTGCTTAACTAGTGCCTGTAGCCAATAATAAGCTTCATTTTTAAACTCAGCACCATCAAAGTAGGGGAATCGACACTTCACTCGACTGTATAGCTCAAGTGTAAGTCATGATTTGCAAATTTGTGTAAGGGGGTGATGACTGGAACCTAGTGGTGGCCAATATTTCAAAAGCCAATATCTTAAAAACCGCTCATCCGACTTTGCTAATTCTTTCTTCGTTGAGGTTCAATCACTATGTGTTACAACATGTATCAAAACCATCAATATTTGAAACTAAGTGGTGTTGTTGATTTGTTTAATTATGATGGAATGGCTTAGGGGCTTGTTTGAATTACGCCGTGGTTCGAGGTTAGGGTTAGGCCCTACCCCTACTGATAACTCACTAAGGCCCCTAGCAGTCCTTGTGCTCATGACATATCTGCCTGTTATGAGATGCGGCTTAATTGAAACAAGCTTTGATACATACTGGTACTGGTATACCAAATGCTTTAGGATAGGATACAAAAGACTGTTATTGTGTGTAAATCCTGTATCCTTGCCAGTTGTTTGCTTTTATTTTATTTTTTTTCATTCCAGCTTTTTTGGAATATATTTAAGTCACTGGCAAAATAAAAGTTTTGTACAGCACTAGGCTCGAGTACCAGTACTGGTTATTGGTTCTTTTACGGGGTTCATTTTTAACTGTTTAAGAGCATGTTAAATGAGATTAAAAGTATATACTTCTGAGCTAGTCTACCATGCTAGTGTAAAACACATTTCAATTGCCAGTATTCTCTACTAGTTGGCCATAAGTGTAATTATGGTTGTTTAACTCAGATTATTCTATGTTTGTGTATGGTGGCACAGGCATCCATTTTTTCTTGAAAAAGGAAAGTAGTAGGAGAGTGAGAATTTTTATAAGAACTTTGTCTTCTGTGTATCGGGTGTTCCAGAAAAAATGAACCACTTTGTAAACTACTTTCTTGATGATTATAAACTCAAAATTATTGAAATTCTATACACAGTGATCCAAGTACACTTTTACATATCTAAAAAATTGGTGTCAAATTATGCAAGTATTGCCAAATTAAAAATGATAATACAAAAAATTCAGTGTCACAAGCAAATTGTGATTTATTTCAGTCTATGTTCAATGTGACCTCCATACACTTCCACAACTAAACAAAGGTGTTACTTCCAAAAAAAAAGTACTCCTTGCATTTTTTTTCTATAAATATTATAGAATCAGAGTGTGGACTGCCCAATGACCACTTTGGTAGGCTAACTTCGGTTACCCTTGTTTTAATTACCGTATTTATTCGAGTATAACGCGCAAAATTTTGTACTGATTTTTAATCAAAAATTAAGGGTGCGCGTTATACACGAGTAAATAGGTCGCACAGCACGCTGTTGCCAGATAAATTCCCTATCACGGCTACAGCGCGCAATACGTTGCTTAGAATTCGAACAATTGTTTGGTGAATCTGATGATGAATTTGATTTTGAAGGGTTTTAAATTCTACCATAAATTTTATTTGGGAATTGTGCTTTAATAAATTTTTTTCGTATGTTGTCAATAAATTTTTTGTTATAGCCACATGTCTTCAACAGCAGTTGTTCCTTTCTATGTGAAAAATATTTTATACTAATTTTCATTCAAAAGTTAGGGATGCGCGTTATACACAGGTGCGCGTTATACTCGAATAAATACGGTATAAAGAACAAATTAGGGAGCGCCCAGGTTCCCAAGTTTGGTAGGCTTTTGGTCAAGATAGACTCTTCTGCATCGATTCCGTGATAATGATACGTCACTTAAATCCTCGAAGCGAGAATATCTTCCCTTCCCACGATGCACAATTAGAGTTACAGTCAGTGCATGAAGCAACGCAGTTTCGAAAGTAACGGGATATAAGACTAAAAGATTAGGAGAGGGTAGATGACAAGAAAGCATCGCAAAAAATAGCAATGCAGGAGATGCAGTAGCAATCCACGACCGGTTTCGCTCTCATTTTGAGCTCATCAGGTGAATATAGCTGGAAAATGGTGCAAAAATGGCACCGAAGTGAAGGGATTTGAGAAAAAGTAAAAGATTGAGAATAACAATTAATGCAGCTCACCGTTTCCAGCAAACCGCATTCGTTGTTCCTTCAAAAAGTATGGATCCATTCAAAACAATGGATCCATTCAAAACAAATAATTCAAAACAATGGATCCAATTTCGATGACAATCACAAATCCAAATTACCGGATGGACATCATTTCGCTTACGTTGGCAACTGGTGTATTTAAGAAATTTTTCCTACATCTCTATGAAACCTACTGTTTCCACTTTAAACTTTTTAAAGGAATAACGAATGCGGTTTGCTGG
>OZ023241.1:23095096-23196188 GCA_964006365.1 Trididemnum miniatum
AATGAGAGTGAAACCGGTCGTGGATTGCTACTGCATCCCCTGCATTGCTATTTTTTGCGATGCTTTCTTGCCATCTACCCTCTCCTAATCTTTTAGTCTTATATCCCGTTACTTTCGAAACTGCGTTGCTTCATGCACTGACTGTAACTCTAATTGTGCATCGTGGGAAGGGAAGATATTCTCGCTTCGAGGATTTAAGTGACGTATCATTATCACGGAATCGATGCAGAAGAGTCTATCTTGACCAAAAGCCTACCAAACTTGGGAACCTGGGCGCTCCCTAATTTGTTCTTTATAAATATTATGTTTACTTCGAATATCTAGATTCAGTTTATTTCGAACACAAACACCTCAAATGGCCGAGTGGTAAGAGCGTCTGCCTCAGAAGCTGTAGACTTGGGTTTGATTCCAAGTCCAGTCAAACCAATGACTTTAAAATTGGTATTCACAGCTTCCCTGCTTGACGCTGAGCATTAAAGGGACCATGTGGAGAACAAGCCGGCAAGTTTACTTGTATCGTTAAAAAAGGCACTTAGCGGGATTCCCCCTCTTGGTGTGGTAGACAGATGGCTGGCAGCTCTTAAGCGAGCTCCTATAGCGCATTGATCGCTTTTTGGTGATAGGAGGTTAAATATGCAACTAAAAAAAAATCTACAGACTTACTGTATGATGTCACAAAGCACGTATTAGACCTTTGCTCACACAAATTTCCTCTAATGCTAAATTTTTTTAAACATTTTTAATTTGACAATACTCGCATAATTTGCAACCAAGTTTAAAGATATGTAAAACAGTGTAAAGAATATACTTGGATTATTGTGCATAGAATTTCGGTAAGATTATGTTTATAATCACCAAGAAAATACTTAACAAAAAGTGGTTTATTTTTTGTACACTCGATATAATAAGGTGCAATTAGCGCTTGAATAAATTAGTCATGTCATAAAAAATATGCAGACAAAACATCAATAAAATTATCCACTTTCCTAAACTTTCATCGTCGTTTTAGAGTGAGTATGTGCAAAGTTATTTGTGTTTAAAACAAGCGGATGCAATGAGTCCCCCCTAGTCTTCTGACGCTCTGAAAAAAGCTCAGGCGGTATAGGGATCAAAACGATTTTTCAGGGTACCAGTAGTATCGTCGCTGAACACATGCTGATAGTTTTCTTTTCATCTTTTGTATAGCCTGAACGTAACATTGCGACAAAACGTTAGGCCTACTCAGATTTTGCATTGTTGTAGGTTGAAACTGTTTTAGCTACTGAGTATGCAATTAACTTTTAACATAAGTATCAAAACACCTCAGGGGCCAGACATATGTCGCCTCCTTTGGTGTCAAACCAGAGGGTGCGCCGCCTCCGTGCCTCCACCGAATCGACGCCGATGTGTGGTGGTATTGTGATTTTTGAACAGCCTCTTGTTTTTAATTACTATTGCAGAATTTTGCTTTATAACAATGCAACACAGCAATTGTAATCTTTGGTTTAGCCTTATTGGTCAAACGTGCATAGTTCACTAGTAGCCTGTCCACATGTCCAATGTATGTGGGCTTTTGGCCCACATTTATGTGGGCTTGTTGCTGTGGGCTTTCTGCATCACAATTAAATTTGTGATGTCGTAATTTAGAAAAGTGACTATGATATCAAGTCCTCAGCAACAAGCCCATATTAATGTAGACCAAAAGCCCACTTAAATTGGACATGTGGACAGGCTATATGAGAGTTTAGATGCCAGTACAAACGGTGTTGTTAAGGACCTGACTGCTATTTGGCTGAAAATTTTGAAAACCAAATGTGATGAGTGGAGAGGGTGTATTGACCTTACAGAAACAGAAGGGAAGTGCATTGTTCAAAATATCGATGCTTATTTTTCAAACCAAGTTCTGCACAATGGTAGTCTAAGAATGAACACCTACTTATCACAACGCCTGTTACAAGCGGTTTATTGGCAACAAAAGATTACAACAACATAGAAAACAAATGGAACTACGGATCCCTCTACT
The DNA here is from genome assembly GCA_964006365.1 of Trididemnum miniatum. Taxonomy (NCBI): domain Eukaryota; kingdom Metazoa; phylum Chordata; class Ascidiacea; order Aplousobranchia; family Didemnidae; genus Trididemnum; species Trididemnum miniatum. The sequence continues at coordinate 23,097,099 of OZ023241.1, forward strand.
TCCCAAATGATATCATCTCCAAAAAAGTTAAGATCTAGTAGTCAAACGAAAAAACCCTATGAACTATTGATGGAGGTTTGTGTGATTAGAATTATTGTTCATTTTCAATTGGAAGTAAACGGAACGACTGAATTCATTGTGTAGTTTAGCCCACATGTATTGTTTGATTCTTGCAGCATTTTATGACAACTGATAATTTTTCAGTGGCAGTGATTCATTGTGCAAATGTGTCAGCATCTGCACATGAACCAACATTCTACGAGTCACTTTTCTTTCTATGTGTGACAACCAATTTGCTTCAAAGCAAAACATGGTACTAACTGGTGTGTTTTTGCTTTAAAACAAGTTGCTGCTTATTATAAGTCAAGTCAAATATATCCGTTAAATTATTATAATGAACGAGGTAGTCCAATGTTTTCTGTCTCTGTTGATTTGTCAAAAGCTTTGATCGAATTGGTTACAATATTTTATTTGATTATTTAATTGTACGTAATGCACCTCTCTGTTTTCTTTGTTTGCTTAGTTTTTGGTGCTCACATCACAAATGATCGTGAAATAGAGAACTTGTTTTTCATCTTTTTTTATGCTCAGTAACGGTGCATAAGACAAGGTGGTATTTTGAGTCCTTATTTGTACGCTCTACAACTACATGCTGATGGCCTGTCTTCTGCATTAAATGAGATCACAGCTGGTCGCTACATGGGTAACCATGTAAATGTATCACCTAATGTTTGCTGATGACCTTTGTTACTTTTCTTGGAGTGTTAAGGGACTACGCAAAATGCTGCAGGTGTGCGAAAAATCTGCTCTGACCCATGAAATTAAATTTAATCTTGATAAGACTGTGGGTATGCTTTCTTCTTCTCTTTTGCTTACTAAGCTTCCTACCTAATGTCAAGTTGGATGGTTGTGCTACTAAATTTGTTACTGATGTAATTAAAGTACTTGGGTGCTTGTCTTAATCAGTATCTTAAAAATGATGCTGACATTACCAGGCAAGTTCCTTATTTATATTGCGCTGTTAACACCATTATGCTCTGAACTAGTAAAAAATGAATTTTGCGCCTATTGCATGCCTATGTACTCAGCTCATCTGTGGTGTAACTACTTAAGGTCAAGCTGCAACAAAATTCGAGTCACGTGTAACAATGCTTTTCGTTCATTACACGGGATACCAAGGTATGTCAGCAGTCAGCACTAGATTGTGTCAAGTTTATGCCAATATTCCAACCTTTGATGCTCATATGCGTAAATGTGTTTATGGTTTCTATTGACAAATTGAATTGTCTGAAGACTTGATAATTATTGCTAATTCTGATGTGTTATTTCGCTTTAAGATATTCAGTCACGTTAAAACAATGTGTTGTGGTGTTACTTTTAATTTGCTTTTGTTATTATTATTACCAGTACCGTATTATTATTTGGGTGTGTTTGTGTTGTTTGAATACAGACCACATCGTTGTGCCTGAATTAAACAAATTAAATACCGCAAATAAATAAAATTTTCAGTGTCAAGTAATAGATGTATTTAAATTGAACTGATTTATGTTGATTAAACTTCATGCGAAAACACAAGACCCAATCGAGTAAAGGCAGAGCCATACCTTCGCATCAAGATTTGGATTGATGCTTATTGAAGTGCGCTTTAAATTTACTACTTAGAACTGAGGTGGTAAAAGGATAGAACTTTGGCCTCAGAATTGCGGGCACTTGATACGGAATGAACACTTGGTCAATTAGTAACGACGAACTTTGAAAGATCTTTTTTATCTAACCCCATCAGCATCGTTTCTGTCGCCTACTATGCCCCATATCACTTTTTGAGCTTGTTATTTGGTGTCTGAACGATTTTGTTATGGTACGTAATATTTGATGACAATACAAACAAAAGCAACTCTAATGCACCAGGAAGTTTTTGAAATACTTTGTTGACACCGCCTCAATTTTGATTCTTTCTAGAGAAAAACTCATAGAAGTTTTTGAAAACTGTGTGGGAAGCAGTGGCATAGCCAGCCAAAAATTTTGGGGGCAAAACTTCATAGGCTTGTCCCTGTGGTGGAGGTCTGGAGGCATAGGCGCCTGCAGGGGAGCTATAGTGCCATGCCCCTCCCCTTTGCCCCTGTGAGAAGATGCTGAACCTAACTTTCAGTCTATGATTTCTCAAACTAATAATGGTTGCAGCGTCCTTTCACTTATTTTAGCCAAGGTTCTGCTTTTACACAAAGGCTGCGAAACAGTGGCTTGGCAAGAAATTTTAAAAGGGGAGGCCATAATTTGTACATTTTTCAGCATTTTTTTTTCGGCTGAACTAATTTGAAGCTGATTGAGAAACAAGAAAGGCACTAGGGTGGTCTGGGAGTATGCTATCTCGGAAAAATTTTGAAAATTTACATGCTGTAATGGCTATTTTAGTGCTTTTTGTATTATTTTCACGCACATTTTCAATTAATCGTGCTTGAGGCGTAAGACTTACCACTTTTGAAGAGGTTCGAAATCATGGAAAAACTTGTATTCATCAAAAACATTTTTGAAAGTGTCTAGTTGGAGGAGGCATATCCCTCATCCTACCCCCCTGGATCAAAAGAGTCTGGCCTATTTCAGTCACTTGGCACCATTAATTTTGTTCTTTTTTACTGGAAGGCAGAGTCAAAAGGGGTGTGCATGGCATAATGCTCCCCTCCTAAATACTCTCCTGCTGCGAAAATATTTTTGAATTGCCCGTAGTGACTGCATTCACTGCATGCCCTTTTTTGGTACAAAGGTGTGCTACAATGAATGTTTTTATGTGAAAACTGCAACAACTCGTTGGCGGCTGGATGCGAATCCCTCAGCCGCTGACAAATACTTGCGGTTTTTCAACAAGAAAACATGTAATTTTTTGCACTTTATGGAACATATACCTTTATTTACTGCAAAAGTACCTTCAGCTTGTAACAGAAACTTGGATCTTGGTTATCTGCTTCATCGATCCGGCTTGTTCTATGATGATAAATACTCTAGCAATGGCAAGCAAAGGCAAGGACGACGGACCATCGTCAGTCGGACACAATTAAGACCGCACTTTATGCAAAAAGCTTTAATTTATTGATCACACTATGGTCAAAGGGTGGTAGGGGTGTAGGGCCACGGCACAGTGCCCCCCTGGGTAAGCCCTTGCCTGCCTACACTGAGATGAGCGAATGATACAACTTAAGTAGGGTAGTGGTTACTGAAGATAGTTTGGGGGGGGGCAATTGCCCCCTTTGCGCATCACTGGCTACACCCCTGGTGAAAAGTTTGCATGATCATATCCAGCTCAAAAAATTTGCTTTGAAAAAGAAAGTTAGCTCCCAGAAATTCAAAATAAACTTGTTTTTAGAGCCCTACGAATTTTCAGCACTATATCGTGCAAAGTCTTGAAACATAAGTTATAAAACGGCTTCGAACCAAAATTGATTCAAGTTGAATTTTCATTTATTGATCCTGGACCTGTACCTACGGATTACTATTGTTGCCAATCGCTTTAGCATTCAATTACCTTGGAAATATGGAGAATTCCCTAAGGTGTTCTTTTTTTTTTTTTTTTTTTTATTGGATCAGTGTGTTGCACAACATTTTGAAAGTTAAATTACTAAAATACTGCTGAATATTTTTTGGAAGACTTTTTGCAGAAAGTTTGTGTAACCATACACTTTAATAATTTTTTTTAAAAAAGTAGCCCCTAGAAATTCTAAACAAAGCCTAATTTGAAACACGTAGAATTTTCAGTTTACAGACTACGTGAGGCAAATTCTGTCACTGCTGTTTTAAAATAACAGTACGTTCTGCACTTGCACAGTTTGGTCACTTCCCTTTTGAAAATAAGGGTTCAGTTTTAAAAGGGAGGGGGTTCGACCTCCCAAACCCCCTCTGGGTGCGCCACTGTTGTACTCCCACCCACGGGTTGACAAATTCTATTTTTTGCAATAAAAGTCATTATTTTTGTATCAGTCTAAAGCTTCTCTAGTTGTAGATTTAGTTGAAGTATAGTGCTTTGCGAACTAAAAATCGTTTCTTTTTGTAGATACAATGCTTTTGATTTACGCTACTTCTGCTGGTTGCATAATACATTCTGAATAAAAATTTTTTGGAATAAGATTTTTTTTGGATTAAACATCACAAAAGTTTATGATGCTTTGGCTGAGATAGTGGAAAAATAGAAGATGGAAAACTTTGTTGCGAACAGGTTACACGTGCACAAATAAAACAAGCTGAACTAAGTTTTCCTAATAAGTTTTCTTAAGTTTGTAATTGTAGGCCTATTAGAAACTAAATCATGACATATATTACCAAAGCTGGGCAATCGCTACTTGAAAAGTAGCGCCGCTACCGCTTTTTGACCAAAAAAGCAGCAGAGCTGTCGTTTACTGCTGCTTGTTTACGAAAGCAGCATTGCTACCACTGCCGCTAGTGAGTGCAAAACAGCGGGCGCTGCCGCTATTTTAAAGAAAAAAAAAGTCAAAAGCACAAAGGCATTTTAATATTGTAGGCCTACTGGTGAAATTGCAACTTTGTTGACGGAAGTAGTGTAGCAATGCGAGTAATAAAAATTATAACAAGTGACAAAAAAGCCTACAATCGAATTCCATTTCATCCAATAAGATATAGGGCTTTTTGGGGAGAAGTTAATTTTGAAATGTGATTGAATGTAAATAGAAACCGATGGTCAAGTTTTTAGTGAATAACAAAAAACAGGTTGAAAAGAAATGATCAGAACATGTTGAAAATAAAACACAGATTGAAAATATAATAGAAACAAGTTAAAAAATAAAGGCAGGTTGCAACCGGCGTTAAAAAATTAAAACTCCATTGATTGGTTGCATGCTCTTTTTAAAAAAACTAGCATTTCGAAATGCTGGTCCGTTAATAAACCACTGCGATTAGGCTTTAGCACATCTTTTCCCACGGAAAAAAGTCGTTCAATCGTCGCGCTTAACAGAATCGCGGTATTTGAGTCAATGAACATTGAACAAGTCCCTCGATATTTTGTTTTTAAAAAGTTCCGGTGAAGGTCGTTCACAATGGAATGCAGCTTCATTCAAAAACTCTTCCACCACATGCCTAACTGAAGCCTGACTTTGGGGTTTTAAATTACATGTAAGCTCTTGAAAAAAATGGTCTCCGCAGTCACTGGGGACAATACAAAAATATTTTCGCAGTTTGTGTCTAAAAGTAGACGCTTGGCTAAAATAGATGAAAGGATCGAGGCTTCACCCATTATTAGTCTGAGAAATTATAGACTGAAAACTAGGTTTTAGCACCTTATTACAGGGCCAAAGTGGGGGTATGGCACCATGCCTCCCCTGCGTGCGCCTATGACTAAATGCACCATTTTTTTTCTTTTTTTTGCACCAATTCTATGCTCTTATTGCCCATTCCAGCATGAACCAGAAAGAGGAGCCAAGTAAGTTTCAATGATTTAAACCTCCGTTTAATTCCTGCTACAATCGTGGAAAGCAAGGACTAAAAACAATCACCCTGAGTCTGGCTTGATCGACTCCCATTACAAAAGTTTATTGTACTGCCATGCTACACCTCAAGCTCAATCCACATGTAAAGGCATCCAACGAAAAATTTAAAGCATCGCCTGTCATCAAAGCAAGAAAGTAGACAGCTGCAATTAGCGCCTCTAACAAAGATAAGCATCAAATCACATCACGGGTGTGGCATTCTCATTCCCAGATTGCTTTACATCACACCTTCTATGCCTATAAGCAAATAACAAAGAAAATTTGAAACTTTAAAGAAAACTATCAAGCAGCTCTCTCTTCCATCATTCTGCTGGAATTTTCTTCCTAGGCTACCTCACATATCTCCCGCTGAGAAGCCAATTCTCAGAGACTGAATTTTTTTACCAAGAAGTTTGTTTTCACAATCTCAGTTTAAAAAATTTAAAGTGAGATTGTAGGAAACAAAACTTTTAGTCGCTGTCTTCGAACGAGTTTAATCAGCGCCAGCGGGAGACTATTTGCATTAAATGAGGCGCTGAAGAGCTGCCGCTACTCAGCTAAAATAACAGCAACGCTGCCGCTTGTCGCTGGTGGCCAAAAAAAACAGCGGCGCTGCTGCTACCGCTAGCGAAAAAGTAGCGGCGCTGCTGAGTAGCGCCGCTGTGCCCAGCTCTGTATATTACTAAATCCCGACATGCAGCGTTTTGGATCAACTTAAAAATTAAGCTGAATAAACTTTTTGGCAAGGGAAAAAGTTAGTACATCGATATTTTTTTTAATCATTTGCTTTGGTGTTACAATGAATATTGCAAGTGCAGCTTGTATTTATTGCATTAATCAAAGGCGGCGATCGCCAATCCGCAGGCCACTTGTGGCTCTTGTGGTGTTCCGGTGCAGCCTACTTACCATTCATTAAAAAGCTCCACAAATCAATGAAAGCCTTTTTTTGTAAAGAAACATGGATTGAGCTCTAAAAAGCAACATAGAACTTTTGCGACTCACTCAAGGAATTTAGACTTGATTAAGCTCGCAATGCGGCCCGCTGCAAAAGAAGGTAGGACATCCTTGATCTAAGGCTTCTGCGAAAAAATTTATGATTTGACCATAGGTGGGCACAGCTAATGCAAAAATTAGCTCTGCTAACAGCTAGTCTGATAAGGAAAAAGATTCTCTTCGCTACCACTAATCTGATAATTCGAATTTTTCGTTAGTGGAAGCTAACGCTAGTCCGCTAATTATAATCATAAGATCATGATTTGAAACTGAAACAACGCAAAATCAACTTTGTAACTTGTAACAATCATTTTAATACCGCGTTTTTCAATTGATCAGCCAAATCTAAACAATATCGTATCAAAGCAATTTCCAAAAGTATATTTGATAGCATGGTATATTGTCAAGGTTTTGAGCACACCCTGAAAGAACTTACAGCATTGAAATAAACTAGGCAGTGAAATAAGCACAGTACTGAAATAAGCACATTGCCGAAATAAGTACAGCAGGGAAATAAGCACAGTATGCCTACGTAAACAAGCGTCAATCTGATCATGTCAGACTATCGCGCCTTTGCAAAAGGCAAGGTTGATAGACTGGCAGTTGAGAGGGTTTAGCATACCTTTTCTAGGTACCAATTACCAAGTATATTGCGACCTACTACATCAAAAACCATTGGCGAAAAGTGATTTCTGTCGGTTCAGATTGGATGCGTTTGGCCGTAATAGGGGCACAAAAACCCCCTCCCAAATGATGATGATGATGATGTCCAGAATTATCCGGTGTTCTCCCCGTCAACGGAGGTGGCCGGATTCACCCCATTTGACTGCATTTCCATACCGCCCGTCTCCATTTCTCTCGATCCAAGGCATCTTCCTTTTCTAACCCCAACTTCTTCACTTCTTCTTCAACTTTTCTCTTCCATGTGCTTTTTGGCCGACCTCTTCTTCTTTTACCCATAACTTCCAAGTCTAGAGCCTTTCTCAAGATGTTACCATCTTCCCTTCTCAGCACATGGCCATACCACCTCACAGCATTCGCCTTCGCTATCATTTCCAACGACTCAACCAAACCCAACATCTCCATCAATTCTTTCGTGATTTTCTTGTCCATTAACTTAACACCACACATGGCTCTCAACATAGCTCTCTCTGTTCTTCTCAAAATCGCAACTTCTTCCGTTAGACACCACGTTTCACTCCCATACAGAATCGCTGAACGCACACAGCTCTGATACACTCTTCCTTTTATCTTAAGCGAAAACCTTCTACCATAGAGCACCTCACCACATTCTCTGAACTTCAACCATCCAATTCTCGTTCTTGCTGTCACCGCCGCCTCAGATCCACCACTCGCATTAAGTCTATCGCCCAAATAGCAAAAACTTTTAACAGTCTCCACTCCATCACACAGCTTCTCCTGTGGCAGCCGCATTCCCGTCATCCCACGCCTGCATACTTCACAGACAAATCCTTTTGCAAGGGCCCCTGACACCCTCTTGATTTTCGCACACCTTCCATGAATCCAACAACCACATTTAGTACATAGCACAGAGTTCACCATCACTCTTCTCCCACACACTCCGCATGGATCAGTCTTACTCTTTTGTATCTCTCCATCTGTTCCACTCACCATCACTTTCGTTTTTATGTTGTTTACCTTCAAACCTTTACATTCCAGAGACTCTCTCCACCTTCCAAACTTATAACGCAGCTCCTCCATAGAATCTCCCATTAGCACCAAATCGTCTGCGTACAGCACTTCATTCATCAAGCCCTCTCTTGCCTTTTCTGTCACAACATCCATTACAATGGCAAACAGCAATGGTGACAGTACTGAACCTTGATGTACTCCTACTGTCACAGAAAATTCGTCAGAGTATCCCGACCCGACTCTTACTTTTGTTGTGGCCCCTTCATATAGACTCATCACTGCTTTCACCATTCCCTCCGGTACACATCTTTTTCTCAGTGCCCATTCTACCACTTTTCTTGGAACTCTGTCAAACGCCTTCTCCAAATCAACAAAGCACATGTACAAACATTTATCCATCTCGCGGTATACTTCTTGCAGTCTCCTCACTACAAATAGTGCATCTATCGTCCCCCTTCCAGGCATAAATCCAAACTGCATATCATCCAGAGCTATCATCCCTCGTATCCTCTTTTCCAATACTCGTTCTACAACCTTCATTCCGTGCTCCAATAATTTCACACCTCTATAAGAAGCACAACTCCTTACGTCACCCTTTCGTTTGAAAATTGGCAACATTACACTTGTCTTCCATTCGTCTGGCATACCTGCTCCATCCAATACTTTCTGACATAGTTCTGTCATCACCTCTACTCCAACTTGGCCACTTGCATTTATCATTTCGATGTTTACTTCTGACAAACCAGCTGCTCTTCCTGTTTTCATAACCTTTATGGCATTTAGCACCTCTGCAGGAGTAATCCTCTCTATGGGTCCTTCTACCATGTCTGCATCGGTCACCTGATCCCACACGTTTTCTTCGTTCATAATCTTCTCCATGTGTTCTTTCCAAACTCTTTTCCTATCATCCTCCGAGAAAGCCAGCCTTCCAGCACTGTCTCTTAAGCAACTTCCACCTTCAACATCTTTCCCATCTCTTTTCATGGACTTTAAAAACTTAAAAATGCTGTTCGGGGTCTTGCCCAATTCGTTCAGTTCTTTTTCAGCCTCTATTTTCATGGTTCTTGCCACCACTTTTTTTGCTTTCTTCTTTAAGCTATTGTACACCTCCTTGTTCTCTTCAGATCTTGCATTGCACCATGTCTTGTACGCTTCCTTCTTCCTCGCAATAGCATCCTTGACATTATCATTCCACCACCATGTGCATCCTCCATGTCTACGTAATGTTTTCTTTCCACACAACTCATCACATGCTTTCAAGACTCCTTCTTTGAAAGATTTCCACAAATCAGGAGCTTCCATATCCACCAACTCTCTTACTCTCTGCTTAAAGTTGCTTTTTGTCTCCTCTTCTTTCAATTTCCACACTCTTCTACATATGATGTTAGTTTTCCTCCCAGGTCTTTTCAGTTTTCTACCTCGTACATTAGCAACTATAAGACCATGCTGTAACTCTCCCGGAATCACCTTTACATCAGACACATATTTCCTTTGATTTCTTCCAACCAGCACAAAGTCAATTTCTGTTCCATTTCCTCCAGATCTGTACGTTATCTTTCTCTCTTCCTTCTTCTTAAACCATGTGTTGGCCACGCATAACTCTTTCTCATCGCAGAACTCTAATAGCAATCTTCCTTCCATATTTCTCTCACCTACTCCATTTCCTCCATGTACATTCTCAAATCCATCGACTGATTGTCCCACATGTCCATTAAAATCTCCCAAACCCATCACCATTTCATTGTTGCTCTTGAGGTCCCATTCACAAGCCAGCTCATCATAGAAGCGTTGCTTCTCTGCCACTGATCTTCCACATTGAGATCAGTGGCAGAATCTTCCACATTGAAATCTTCAAATCTTCCACATTGAGAATCTTCCACATTGAGATCAGTGGATTTAAAACGCTAGCATATACCTTTTATAGGTACCACATGAAACCTAGTGGAAATGAAAGCTTACATTGTAAAATGGTATGTGACAAAAATTTTTTCGGCTGCTCAACCCCCGACACAAGCCCTCAAAGTTCGAGTGATGACGTCACAAAGGTGTGCTAGCGTATCTTTTCTAGGTACCACATAAAACTTGGTAAAAACAAAAGCTTACATTGCACTGATCACGAAATGATATGTGACAAAATTTTTTGGCTGCTTAACCCCCAGCAGAAGCCCACAAAGTTTGAGTTTTGACGTCATAGTGGCGCAGTGGTTTGGAGCGTCGTTTTTACGACGACCATGATCGCTAGGTTGATGGTTCAACTCCCAACCGAGTTTCGTTGTTGCGTCCTTGGATAAGGTACTTCACGATGATTATCTCTGCTTGGTGGAATCTGGCAAGCAGCAAATGAAAAAAGTCAGAAGAAGATTCAACCGGAAAACTTGGAAACAAAGGCAACTCCTTAGCGAGTCTGGATTCGTCCTACACATAGCGCCTCCCCCGCTTTCTCGTGATAGGAGGATGAAAATGAAGAAATCAATCAAATCAATCTGTCATAGCAGAATAAATTTGACTCAGAATCGCATGAAACTTAGTGCAAACAGAAGCTTGCATTGCTCTGATTACGAAATAGCATGTGACAAGATTTTTTCGGCTGCTTTACCCCTGGCAGAAGCCCCCAAAGTTTGAATTATGACATTATTTTCTTTGTGACCTCATAACTCGCTATAACTTGAATTTTGGGGCTTCCTTGGGGGGTAAAGCAGCCGAAAGAAGTTCTGTCACATACCATTTCGTAATCAGTGCAATGTAAGCTTTCGTTTTCAATAAGTTTCATGAGATGCTCAGTCAAATCTTTGCTATGACGTCATGTGACGTCATAATATATGGGCTTCTGCCGGGGGTAAAACAACTGAAAAATGTTTCACATACCATTTCGTAATGTGGTCGATGTAAGCTTTCGTTTTCACTAGGTATCATGTGGTACCTAGAAAAGATAATTATGCTAGCAGTTTTTTGGTTCTTTTTTAGGTCCCCAAACGGCCAAACGTATCCAGTGTGACCCGGCAGAAATTACGTTTCGCCGTTGGTTTTAGATATGTCCACGGATTTGGATTAGGATTTCTTTGGACCAGATTTTAGTAATTTCTCCGGATTTGGATTTTGAAGTTTTTTAACGAATTTGGACTTTAGTGTTTGAGTAAACACAGATAATCATGTAGGACTAACGCAAGAGAGTAGTCCAGCTCTTTTGTTTAATATTTTGCAACTCTGTAAGTTAATTTGGAGGTTTCCTGCTGGTTTTCCCTGCTTTACTCAATCTGTTTTGTTGCTTGTTATTTTTTCCTCTTTTGCTGTTAGTGTGCTTTGGCTTATGATCTGGCACCATTGTCGAATTGTATCTTAAATTATTAAGGCAGTTATTTAACTGTTTGGTAGTTTGATCAGCCGCATTGTTAATTTTTCGCTTTAGTAAGGGTCAAGTCTACTCTCAGGCATTTAAGATGACGTTCTGTGTTAATTGCATTTTGTTTCTTTGTTGCTGCTAAGCATCCCAAGTCCCAAAATGCAACGTAATCAAAAACACACTGGTGCCATACGCCAGAATGGTTTAAATTAATCAAAATAAGATTGACGTTGTAATGATTTATAATGTTTAAACGCAGTAGAAACCAGTGGTTTCTCTTAAATCTTTTTAATTAAATACTTTCATCATTCATTATCATCATTATTACCGTACATGTGCAATATACAAATATCTTCAAAATCATTGTTTCAAGTATCTTCTTGCCTACGAAATTGTAATAACATTGATTTATAGTTATGTCTAATGAATATAAATAGATAACTGGAATTCTACATAGATGTTATTGTTAATATCTCGGTACTGGTACCGAATTATTTAGGATTTGGATTTAAGGCTACGGATTTGGATTTAAGGCTACAGATTTGGATCGGAATAGGATTTTAGAATGTTAAATCCGGACATTTCTGCGTAGTAGGTCGCAATATACTAGGTTAATGGTAGGCTAGAAAAACTATGCTAACCCCTCTCAACTGCCTGTCTGTAACCTTTTAGCTCCTACATGTTGAAACAGTGATTGTACAAGCTCAGCGTTATGATGTCATCCTTTTAGCTCCTACAAGTCGAAACAGTGATTGCACAAGCTCAGCATTATGATGTCATTGACCGAGTTATTATTGCTTGACCTAAGCACCTAGCTAGAAAAGTATCGGGAGATGTTTCTCTGGCACAAAAAACGGGAAAATGTAGCAACTTAAAGGCTATTCTTTATTAAAACCATGGTAGCAACTATTTTTATTCTAGCGGATTGGCTGGAAAAATTAGCTTCGATAACCATTCCGCTAACATTTTGAATGTTAAATAGCAGATTAGCCATTTGTGCCCAACTATGGATTTTACATTTCGCAGTAAAACTGCTTTGTACAGACGAACATTTTCCCAAAATTGTTGTTGGTGTAGCTGCAGCAGCTCTCCAAAATACTTCAGAGGCATTTTTCCACCAAGATTTGCTTTTGTGCACAAATACCAAACATCTAGGCATAATACAGGCACGTTCGTAATAAGAGTTGTGGGTTTTCTGTTAAACTATCTTTCATCTCGATGTACAGTCTTCGTTCTTTGAGCTACGGAAGTGCGCTGCATCAGTCAGTAATTACGTATACAGAGCACGTGATAGAAAAAATGCATGCTTAGATGACAACGATGTTAAGATAAGATAGAAGTTAATCAACTGCACAAACGTTTGACAGATTTAATCAGGCCGAATTTCAAGTTGCAACATGTAGTCCAACTCTAAACAGTAGCATAGCCTAATGATTACAAAAAAATTAATTTCCTTATCTTAAAATTTAATTTGACCAGGGTTCAGCGCTTGACAACCCCTGGCACGGGTGCCAAAAGTGCCAAGCCAGAAAGTTTTGCATGGCACACAAAGCAATTCCATGCACAAGCAAATTTTAAGCTTTTAAGATCTAACAAATTTACTTACGAATCTGAGCGATTTCAGTGCTGTGGACTCAAAAGTCACTCAATTAACTCTAGAGTGCATGGAGGGGTCTGTGAGACCCTTTACGGTGTTTTGCTTTGCATAGCTCCTACAGTTTTCAATCGATCAACTCCAAATTTTCCGACGTTTAATTTTTTGGGGAGAACTTTTTGACAAAATCCCGAAACAAGGCAACTCCTGGAAATAAAAAAAATTGAAGTTATTACATTACTGCATGACGAGGGTCTCTCAGACCCCTACGCATTTCTTAAGAAAAAAATGTGATTGCTTCTATAAAACATGTTGGATTTCCATATTTATTCAACAAAAAGAATAGCCATTGTCACAACAATGTCTAATGGCCTTATTTGAAAGTTTAAAATGCCCCACAAAAAGCAGTTTCAAGTAATATAAATAGGGCAATTAGGGACGATTGCCATAAGTGAGCTTTCTGTGTGTTTTATGCAGAAAAAACGGCCAAATCAGTTAAATTATTGATATTATACTTAACCAGAGCAGACTGAAAATGATAGGCCTATCAATGAAGACAACAACTCATAACTGTTGATGAAGAGCTGTATCCATTTAGAAGCAGATGCCCAATTGCCCAAGCATACATTCAATATATGCCTAGAAAGCTCACTAAATATGATTTGAAGTTCGGAACGCTAGCTGATGCTCAATTATACAGTATTACATTTTGTGCGTATCTATATAAACCGGGAAGGACCAGGCAACCTTATTGATTGTGGACCACACAGTTTAGAAAATGTGGTAATGATTGCAACAAGACATGTAAGAGAAGGCAGAAATGTTACTACAGATGATAATTTCTTGACGTGCCTACAGTCCCTTGCAAGGGAATTGAGAAAACCCCACTTGACATTTCTAGATAAGATTGTGTAGACGAGAAGTAGTTCTAGCAGTGTAAAGTGATCACAACCGATAGCTTTATTCAAGCTAGTTAGCAAGTTTTCTAATTTAGGTAATCACGTGGTAATGTTATAATTTTGACATCATAAAATACCGCATGCTTGGTAAAATCAAAAACTCGGCGCCTATGCTTAAGGGAGCAGTAACTACAACATGACATCTAGTCATGTGTAGGTACATCCCTATGCTAAAAGCTTAGCTGTTATTCACTCCATTTCACGACATTGTTTTCTCTTTTGTTTCTCATAAGCAACGAAATAATCTTGATTTGCTCTCAGTTAAAATCACTGGACTCATAGTATGATGTTTGCAGAAGTGGATAATGTCATAGAGGACTAGCCATTTTTGAAAACTCAATATTTTCTGAATTACAAAATTAAACCGGATCAATGCAAAAAAATTTAAAAAATTGTCCGTTACAAATTGACTTTATTGGCCCTTCAAGATACTTAAGGTAACCTGGTCTTTTGAGTTGTGGTTTTGTTGAGTAGTGTTAATTTGCAATACCAAAATTTTTAATTTCTGCAGGTTTGGAATTTGAGAAATCATATTTAGATGATATGCCATGTTCGGATCGATATGAACGAAGTTACATGCATCGCGATGATGTTTCACATGTTGCTGTCACGAAGACCGATTTCATCATCACAGCTAGTTGTGACGGGCATGTGAAGTTTTGGAAAAAAATGGATCTGGGGATCGAGTTTGTTAAACATTTCAGGTTAGTGTGTGTGAAGAAGCTAATTGCAAATAATGTGATTGCAATGCGCAGAAAATTTATTGTTTCGACATCATTTGGTTGGTTGGTTTGCATTATTACTTGTCAGTACGTAATTGCTGCATGATTTGGCTGCTCAGTTGTGGAAAGTCATAATTTTACAACTGCTTGTTGGGAACTTGCAGGCTTTGCAGTTTGCTTCTGATTGTCGTAAGCTTGTGATGAGGGTATTTATATACCACCAAAGCTATGCAGTATTGCATGTGTTCAACATAAGCTGGTGTTTTAGCTTTGCACCACAGGTTTTTTCCACGGCAATTTCAGATGACATTTATGGGAAATTTTGAACGTTTTCGGCCATAGCTTTTGGTCCTCTTCAGAATAAAAAATTTTTAACTACATTTTAAGAACAAATTAATCAAATGGTTGTATTTAAAAAAATCAAGTAAATTTTAGCATTACTGACAATTAACACATTATTGCTTAACATTAATTCATATACAGTACAAATCTTGTACAAATGAAATGACGTAGGAAATCTTGCACAAATGAAATGACGTAGTAATGAATAAAACGCACTACAATATTAACTAAAATACGAAATAACAAAGGAGCTATACCGAGTTTAAATACACGCGCTAAAATATATTTAGCAGAAAAGATGACTCCCCTGCGTGCAACTGTGTACTCAGCTTAGGATTGTGTTTTTTATTAAAAGAGCTTCTTGAATTTTGGTGTTGCATTCCATGTTGCACGTCCCAATTACTTTAAAATTGTCAATATTTATGTTGGCTTGGTTACACAATTGGCAATTATCTATGTGGTCTCGTAGGTTGGAGGTGCTCTTGTATTCTGGTACCTAAATGTCGTGTTGTCATACCAATGTACGACATATTTATATCACACGAACAAAAAGATTTATACACTACATTTGATACCAATTCAACAGGAGTAACACACTTTAACTGGAAATACGATCCAACTTTTAAAGTTACATAATACACATTAATATCCGCATCAAACTTTATTTTAACAAAGTTACTGCGCTTTTTCGCAAATTGGTGCGAAGGTTTTCCGAAATACGGTAAGCCGATTGTGAACACAAAATCCTTTTCATAGTTGCTCGACGTATTGTTATTTTCTTCAAATTTTTTATTACGTTATTTATAAACCAATTAGGATAACCATTATTCTGAAATATCCTGCATAGTTTTTTAACTTCACGCGCATACAATTCACAATTCGAACACAGAACACACTATTTTAGCACGATGTAATAAGCAAGTAATTAAGCCAGTTTTCCAAGCAGTAGGACATATAGCATTAAAACTCAATGGTACTCCAGTATCGATGGGTTTACTCCAAACACAAGTCTTGTAACCATCATCCAACAACTTTATCTGAACATCTAGGAAATTTAGCATCGAAAATTCGGTGGCTTTTTCTACAGTGAACTTAATATCTTTATGCTGCGAATTTAACACTTCCAAAAATTTTAGACAATCATTATCACAGTCAAAAACAGCATAAAGATTGTCAATGTATCTCAAGTATAATTTTGATAGCAATTCCTTATTATGTGCAAAATTTTTTTCTTTAGTACATACATAGGAAAAAATTAGCTAGAGTAGGTCCGAAAGGAGAGCCCATAGTGACGCCATCAACCTGCTTGTAGAGTTTATTGTCGCGCATAAAAAGTTCCTGCGTGGCCATGAACATTAATTTGCGAAATATGTTTTTTTTTTCCGGAACAGCATTGCAATTATCATTACACAGGCGATCTATAAATTAACTCCATGGTTTCGGCGAGCGAAACAATAGTAAATAGTGACACAGCATCAAAACTGACCATTGAATTTCCATTGTTAAACGAAATTTCTTTCGATCTATCGGTGAATTCTTGAGTGGATTTAAGCAGGTAAGTGTCTGGAATGTGGGGTTAAATTCGCAGCATAAAGATATTAAGTTCACTGTAGAAAAAGCCACCGAGTTTTCGACGCTAAATTTCCTAGATGTTCAGATAAAGTTGTTGGATGATGGTTACAAGACTTGTGTTTGGAGTAAACCCATCGATACTGGAGTACCATTGAGTTTTAATGCTATATGTCCTACTGCTTGGAAAACTGGCTTAATTACTTGCTTATTACACCGTGCTAAAATAGTGTGTTCTGTGTTCGAATTGTGAATTGTATGCGCGTGAAGTTAAAAAACTATGCAGGATATTTCAGAATAATGGTTATCCTAATTGGTTTATAAATAACGTAATAAAAAAATTTGAAGAAAATAACAATACGTCGAGCAACTATGAAAAGGATTTTGTGTTCACAATCGGCTTACCGTATTTCGGAAAACCTTCGCACCAATTTGCGAAAAAGCGCAGTAACTTTGTTAAAATAAAGTTTGATGCGGATATTAATGTGTATTATGTAACTTTAAAAGTTGGATCGTATTTCCAGTTAAAGTGTGTTACTCCTGTTGAATTGGTATCAAATGTAGTGTATAAATCTTTTTGTTCGTGTGATATAAATATGTCGTACATTGGTATGACAACACGACATTTAGGTACCAGAATACAAGAGCACCTCCAACCTACGAGACCACATAGATAATTGCCAATTGTGTAACCAAGCCAACATAAATATTGACAATTTTAAAGTAATTGGGACGTGCAACATGGAATGCAACACCAAAATTCAAGAAGCTCTTTTAATAAAAAACACAATCCTAAGCTGAGTACACAGTTGCACGCAGGGGAGTCATCTTTTCTGCTAAATATATTTTAGCGCGTGTATTTAAACTCGGTATAGCTCCTTTGTTATTTCGTATTTTAGTTAATATTGTAGTGCGTTTTATTCATTACTACGTCATTTCATTTGTGCAAGATTTCCTACGTCATTTCATTTGTACAAGATTTGTACTGTATATGAATTAATGTTAAGCAATAATGTGTTAATTGTCAGTAATGCTAAAATTTACTTGATTTTTTTAAATACAACCATTTGATTAATTTGTTCTTAAAATGTAGTTAAAAATTTTTTATTCTGAAGAGGACCAAAAGCTATGGCCGAAAACGTTAAAAAATTTCCAATAAAATGTTATCGATAATGAGTCTGCTGGCTGTTGTTGCAATTTGGCTTAGTAAAACTACCTCTGCCGATAATTGTAAGATGAATACTTTAATTGTGTGATTTATGATTTCCGTCGTTTGTTTTAATGGGGAACCAGAATAAACTAATCTAGGTGTTAAAACACTACCAATTCCAAACTGACAGTCCATTTTTTAAATTAATGAAAAATATATGGTTGAAATTTCAAACAGTGACAGACAGGTTTCTGCATTGAAGCTTGCAAGGGTTACAGCAGCAATGCTTGCCAACACACTTGCAAGATCAAAAGTGTTTACGAAAGTTTTTTTTTTTCATGTTGATCTAGTGTAATTTCATTGCTTAAGTTCAGAAGATCACGAGTTTTTTAAGACTGGCAAGTCCTCTAAGAATATCACGTCGTCCACTTTGGCGACCTACTATTCTGTAATTCAAATAATCTTAGTTGAAAGAAGATTGCAAAAATTTGAGTCTCGCGAAATTGAGTAAATGTTGTAGGTTACAGGTGCGATCACACCAACAAACATTGAGAGATTTTGCAGATTCACCTCATTATGACATGGCTCTTTGCGGACGTGATGTCATAATAATGTAAATCTGCACAATGTCTCAAAGGTCTCAGCGTCCCAGTTAGTGTGATCATACCTAAAGGCTTAAAGTGTATCAGTGTAACATGTAATTGAAGTTGTGGTGGAGCTTATAGGTCTAGGCTGCCATTATACTATGGTGATGTGTGTATGCTTGCATTCCAAAAATATACTGTGTCATTGCATCATGTGGTGGTTAAATATGTCCTCTAAAAATTTTTTGAAAATGAACATTTTAATGAGGTAGACATTTTTTTGCAAAAAAGTAAGGCTAAATTTTGAATTGAAAAAATGTAGTCAAGTAGCAATTTCTTGCGTGCAAATAAGTAGTTCAGGTCTTCTGATGACACATCAGCGGTGCTCATCTCCCAAATTCATCTTGCGCATTCAGGATGCTTTAAACAAGGTGCTTCCAAAGTAGATGGAAAAGCAAGCAACGTCTGAGACAGCACGCGACTTTTCAGTGTGACTGATTTGACGTGAGATGACTCTGCGTGACCGACTCGTCGTTGAGACGTCTCGTCATTGGGACGACTCAACATTGGGATGTCTGGGTGTTGAGACAATTTGGCGTAAAGGTGTGACTTGTTAGCGGACGTAATTATCGCGTTTTGTGCTAGAATGTGTGAAAAGACGAAATCATCACGTTTTAGAAGTGCTAAAAGTAAACAATAAACAACTTTATATCTACGGCTTTACAAAAGTTTTGCAAGATATTATTTTAAAGAAGTTCAACATTGTTCGACGTAAGTTTTGATTTTGTGTTATAACATGAAATACAATGGCGTGTTTAACAAGCAATTAATCAGCACTGTGACTGCACTTTTTGATTTTTTGATCAATATGCAGCAAACAATGTGTATTAACTGAACGTGAAAAAGATTAATTAAACAGTAAACACAATAAATTTATGTTGACGAAAAATATACCCGTGTAAAGGTCAAGGCCTCGACTTGGTCGGCTGTGGCTTACTGAGGTAAACCAATTCGGAAGCAAAATGCTTGATTATTATGCGAGCAGCCCTACACGGCAGTATTAATTGAGATCAAGAGTGATAGAGCTGCACCCATGAGCAATTGAGATCAAGAGTAAAATTCACCTCAACCTCCTTGTGAAAAAAAATGAACCATCTTTTTGAGAAACCAAGTGTTGTCGATTAAAATTAAATGCCGTGTAGGGCTTTTTGCATAATAATCAAGCATTTTGCTTCCGATTTAGTTTACCTCAGCAAGCCACAGTCGACCAAGCCGAGGCCTTGACCTTAACGCATGTATATTTTTCGTCAACATAAATTTCTTCTGTGCTTTTGTATTGCTATTAAGTGTATTCTTTCGTATTGCTGTCAAATGTTTGCTACTGCCGTTGTCTTTTTGCTGTCAAAACTGCTTTGAAACGAAGAAAAACACGAATAACCTTTTTCTCTCGTGACGCACCGGTTGTCTGTTGCTAGTAGCCAGTCGTATCGGCTTCGTACGGGGCACCGTTGTTAAAAAAACTGTGTAGCGAATTTTATACGAATTTTCTGCAACATTACACAAATTCGCAGCTATTCAGTTAAAGTGAAGTGAACTAAAGCTAAAACTCTTTGAAAAATGCAATAACAGCTAAAGTGTAACGACATTTAATAAATAGCAGCGATATTTATTAAAATTTAATAAATAGCGACGATATTTAATAAACAACAGCAGCATTTAATAAATAGCAGTGATATTTAATGAACAGCAGCGACGTTTAGCTAAAGTACCGCGAAAAATTAAAGTGCTGCGGGAATTATGCTAATGAGATCAACAGTGTTTCCATTTAGTGTAATCTTGAAATCGATTTTGAAAAGTTTAGTAATCATTTATCCAAATTTGAATTACTATCAACGCAGTGTATCCATATTACTAATAGTGGAACCACTCTCTGTGCTCAGTGTCCGGAACGAAAATTAGAGCTTAGATGTTATGTTGCCATTTTTTTATTTTTGTTTTTGAAATTTTTTATGAAATTTACAAGGAGTTTTTAGTATACTTTATTGGTAAACTACTTGGGCATCAAGTGAGCGAAGTGAAAAATTTTGGTATGGGGTAAATGATGAAGTATGGGGAAATGTTGGAGGAGGCGTGGGGGTTGTGAAGAAGTATGGGGAGTGAGTGGGAAAGTGTTGGGGGAGGTGAAGGGAAGGTGTCAGGTTAGGTGAGTGTGGGGGGGTGAGGAAAGGTGTGAGGGGTGTGGGGAAGTGTGAGAGAGTGTGGGGAGGTGGAAGGTGAGTGTGGGAAAATGTGGAGAGGCGTGTCAGGTTAGTGTCGAGGTGCGAGGGAGGGTGTTGGGTGAATGTGGGAAGAGATGTCGGGTGAGTGTGGAGGGTGTGGGGAGAGGTGTAGAAGAGTGTTTGGGCTCCCCCCACCTTCCCACACCTCTCCGCATCCCAACACACTTTCCCCCACTTCAACACAACCTCCACACTCACCCCATATACTCTTCCACACCTCCCTCATACTTCCCCACATCCCAGACACCTTCACTACATCCCAACACACTCCCGCATTCCTCCACCACATTTTCCCCCTCCTTCTTTGTTCCCCTCATACTTGACCCAACTCCTTTAACTACCAAAAATTCTCCGATTAACCCACCACCCTTAACTTTCCCAAATTCTCTGTGCTCCCACATTCTTTCCCATACTGGCTTACTGCCCCATACTTGCTTTCTCATGAATCCCATACCAAAATTTCTCACTTTGCTTATTTATTGCCAAATTTAGTCTAGCAATCAAGTACACTTAAAACTCCCTGTAAATTTCATCATAAAATTTAAAAACAAAAATAAACATTGGCAACACGACATCTAAGCTTCATAAAAAGTTTAGCGTTTTTGTGGACATATGTGACAATGCATTTTTGTTGAGTGGGTTCTCTGAAAGAATGTAAGTACAATGTGGCTGTACTCTACAGACAACCGCAATTTGATGTTACGAAAAATGGAGAAATGGAAACACTGTTGATCTCATTAGCATAATTTCCGCAGCACTTTAATTTTTTGCTGCACTTTAGCTAAACGTTGTTGCTATTTTTTAAACGTCGCTGCTATTTATAAAATGTCGCTGCTGTTTATTAAATGTCGCTGCCATTTATTACATGCTACAGCTGTTTATTAAATATCACCGCTACTTAATAAATAAAAGCGATTATTTAATGAAAATTGCCACTATTTAATAAATATCGCTGCTATTTCTTAAATGTCGTTACACTCTAGCTGTTATTGCATTTTTGAAAGCGTTTTAGCTGCAGTTCACCTCACTTTAACTAAATAGCTGTGAAATTGTGCAAATGTAGCTGAAAATTCATATAAAATTTGCTAAATCGTTTTTTTTTTCACAATGATGCCCCATAGCTTCGCGCCTTTGTTTTAGCAATTTTCAGCTTGCCGAAATCGAAAGAGAAAACTTGATTTTTTTTTGATTCGCCAATATTGGTCGATGAAAATTGGAGCGAAAATCAACCATTTGATTCTTCTTTGATCAACAATCAGAGTTGATCCGTGTTGGTGAATTTGAAAAATGCGTTTGATTGCAAGTTGAATCTACTTTGAGCTGATCGCAGTTTGATTCGTGTTGGTGAATTTGGCCCTCAATTAATCTTTTTTACATTCAGTTATACACATTTTTTGGTGCATATTGATCAAAAAATGAGAATCGAAGTGCATTCACAGTGCTTATTAATTGCTTGTTAAACGCACAATTGTATTTCATGTTATAAAACGAAATCAAATTCTAAAATTGTAAAACAATTTTCTCACCACTTTTTGGTTAAACTTAGGTCCAACAATTTTGAACTTCTTTAAAATAATATTTCACAAAACTTTTATAAAGCTAAAGATATAAAGTCGCTTATTGTTTACTTTCAGCACTTCTAAAACGTGATGATTTTGTCTTTTCCCACATTCTAGCGCGAAAAGCGATTATTACGTTCGCACACTAATCACACCTTTCCACGTCGAATCAGTTACGCCGAAAAGTCCTGCCTCAGTCTAAGAAGAATAGAAAACCTATCATCGTTCTTGTGAAAACATATTGCTTTTGATTGATCTTTGAGCAAGTTGGCAAAATCACAGGTTTAAGCCTAATAATTAGTCAATTTAAACCAGCGATTTAAGGTCGTGCAATCTTGAGAACATTGACCTGCTCTGATAGATTTGGAAATATGCTGCTTAATTCTGTCTTGCCTCTTTTGGGATATATTGCAGTGTTTTGAAAATTCGAATGAAGCCTTGCTTTGTTTCAACTATAATAAAAGTCATGTCAACCTTGCTATGCACAGCCAATCCATTCTAGACTCATTCCAGACTGAAGAGTCTCATTACTACATTGCTATTTGCTAATCCTTAACTTCATAAGTTCTTCGTTTTTTTTTTTCTGCGTTGTTTTCTCTGCCAACAAAGCGGCATGGCCTAGCGGTACCACGTTCAAATGACAGATCTTAGGTGAATAATTTGATTCGCAGTTGTAGTCGATCGCATTTGATATATTTAGCAGGTGGCTAGGTGACTGCTGACTCGAAGTGTGCAAGCGCGTTATGCAGTCTCCCTCAATTACTGTTGGATTTTCAGTTCAATATACTCAAAAAAATCAAATCTTCATTATGCTCGCCGTATTGCGCCGAAGCGTGTAACAAGTTGCTGGGCCCATCTCCGCAGCTTAGCGCCTGGGCAACACAGCTTCGAATAAACGTCGCAACGGTGGTGAGTTGTTGGCCTGGGCACTGTGACGATTTGACCGGCCCGGGAATCGAACCCCAAACATCCCGCACTGATTGCGTGCGCTTAACAACTGAGCTAATGACCGGTTCGTTCAATATCAGTGTTGTAAACTCTGCCATTTTTAAGAGTCCGAGTTCGAGTCCACAAAATTTTAAAGTAACGAATGCAAGTCCGAGTCCATAACATTTCAAAGTTACAAGTCTGAGTTCACACGTTACGAGTCCCCGGCTTTCTACTCGAGATTGAGTCGAGACCAACATGGTTGCTGATTACTCAACGTTTACAAATCTGTGAAGCATAATGCAGATGTAGATTGGACAATTTTAAAAAGGATAAACCAGTCTTATTATTAGGCCTACAATTTTTATCAGTATTTTCATAATTTAGATTGTATACCACTCCACCAGAGTTGGTCCTTCTTAGAGATCGCAACCCGTTTGCAGTCGTTCAATTATTACAGTTACTAGATAACGAAATGTTAGTTTCGAAAACTCGTAATTAAAGCTTATGTAACTTTAGGCTTGCACGCTACAACAATTACTCTGGAGAAATAAAGCGTTGATACCACAGCTACAACCAGTGCTCGAGTTGTAAAAACACTTATGGGGGATGATGCTAGGAATACCATAATTTTCGGCCGCAAGTTCGAGTGAAGACCAAAAATAAAGGTCATCGCCTCCTCTGAGGTCCGATTTTTGGCACAAATTTAAGTGAAGATCAAAAAAAAGGTCATCGTCTCCACTGTTGTCCGACTTTTGGGGCAAAAAAAGCTGTTCACTTAGACGTAAAGGATGGATGGCCATTATTTATAAGGGGATTGTTTGCGCTAAAATTTTTTTACAGGGGGATGGTGTTGGTTTTGCGGGCAGATGGCATCCCCCC
Organism: Trididemnum miniatum; assembly: GCA_964006365.1. NCBI lineage: Eukaryota > Metazoa > Chordata > Ascidiacea > Aplousobranchia > Didemnidae > Trididemnum > Trididemnum miniatum. The sequence goes on from OZ023241.1 coordinate 23,121,120, forward strand.
ACAACTCGAGCACTAGCTACAACACATTAATAAAAACATCTACAATTAGTCGACCAATAATCTTAATTAAAAGTTGATCTGAACAATATTGATTGCTGGCTCTGGCTTTAGTCATCGCGCTCTCTGCTGTTCGTACTACAGATCGCCGATACAGTACAATTAGTCGACAATATTTTAATTTATTTGCAAACACCGTCGATTTTCAGCAAAATTCAGTTTTTAATTCTTGTTGCTTCAGCTGAAGCTTTTTAAAACGTTGTAATTGCTTTTTAAAGAAGAAAGTAAATCAGTCCCTGTCCGAGATCTGTAAGCCCGTATAAATTTTACATAATTGGGAAGTTTTGCAGAGGAACTCTAAAATTCATTAGAACTTAGTTGCATTGGATCGAGACTTGTTAAGTTGTTTGCGTTCACAAATCGCCAGTATTGTATAAACTATTTTGCATAAAGTTTGGTCTGGAGACCGGCCGTTAGCTCAGTTGCTAAGCACACGCTGTTGGTGCGGGAGGTCTGGGGTTCGATTCCCGGGCCGGTCAAATCAGCACAGTGTCGCCAACAACTCGCCACCGTTGCGACGTTTCTTTAGAGCTGTGTCGTCCAGGGGCTAAGCCGCGGAGATGGGCCCTGCAACTTGTCACACGTAATACGGCGAGTATAATGAAAATTTAATTTTGATTTTGAAGTTTGGTCTGGATCACACTTATTTGCAGTGCTATTTTCTTTTGTTCGATTAGAGCATTCTGGGAGCCTTTGTCCGGGAACAAAATAATTAAAGTGCCCACGCCTTTATACAGGCATATCGCATTTTCCCACTGTCTTATTTTCGTCGATTAACTTTGCACAAATGCTAAGTAATTATTTAATTAGCTCTGGCAATTTCGTAAAGGCTTCTGTCGATGTTGAACAAAGGGAAAATTTGTCTCGCTTCTGTGTAGATTTTCGAATGTTTAGAAAATTTAAAACAAACACAACAAACTGCTAAGGTATTCACGAGCCGAGTCCTAACAGTTTTTACGAGTTCGAGTGCGAGTCTGAGTCCCACAGGCACGAGTCCAAGTACGAGTCCCAGAGGCATGAGTCCAAGTCCGAGTCCCCAAAAAGTGGATTCGAGTCCGGACTCAGACCCGAGTCTTCCCAACTCTGTTCAATATACTGTAATTTGAAAATAACCTTAGTCGTTATTATTAATAATTTGTGTAAAAGTCTAATGTCTAACCTACAACTAAGTTCTAAAGCCTAAGCACAGGTCTCCGAGGCAACTCACTCATTTATAGCTGCAGACGCGTGTCAACCCCATTATGGTCTCATCAGTGAAGAATGGCAACCATGCTGCCCTAACCTTTAAGAGAAAGCAGTTCTGGACGCAATCTGAGTCTCTAAAAATGAAAGTCCAAGTCCGTAGAATCATTAAAACTTATGGAGAAAATTGCTTTTTTCCTCATTTTGGATTCCTCCTGTTCCACTTGGGGGTGTATTTTGGGATCCTAACATACCTTGGAGGTAAAACTGCCAACACCATCGGAAAACATATTGTTTTGGTAATTGTTGAATCCAAAGAGGAAATTTGGGATCTATTAAATCTTATATTAACCTAATGACCACACTCTTCAGCAGCCTTTATGACGAAATCCTTTGCAAATATTTGTTTGTTCAAAATGCTGCCACACTATGAAAAAAGACACTGCATGTTCGGTTGGTGGTAGTATTTATTTAAAGAATGTCGAAAGACCAAAACTTGATCATTCTTGACCGCTACTTTTAACCAAATTTGAATGCCAGAGGTATTAGACAATCGATTTCCATTAACCGTTAGGTGTATGGCAGTGTGAAGAAATAACACAAGATTATCTTGAAAAGCTTTTCAATCCATGTTTATTTGTGGCTGCATTTTCAACCACAGTCGTAAAGATAGTAAAATGATCAAAAATGTTTTACGAATGTTGATTATGTTGTAATATCAAATCAGCTTAAAATTTTCAAAATATCATTGTCTTCATGTTGACGACAGGGCTCATCTGGGAGCGATCACATCATTGGCAGTGAGTTATAATGGTGAACTGATGTGCACTGTGTCCGAAGATAAAGCGATGAAAGTATTTGATGTTATAAACTTTGATATGATCAACATGCTCAAATTGGGGTGATTCTTAGTTATACTGTTTGCTTTTTTGTTTTAGTAAATAGAGTACTTTGACAAACATGCTACATAAAATGCTTGTATTGTCATGTTAGTTGGTTCGGTAGATTGAGTGTCTCCCTCTGGTGTTGTAAACTCTTTGTTCAACTTCAAGTCTGGTTAAACCAATGGCTGAGAATGCAATAGTTGCATTTTGCGAACTTGACGTTCAAGCACTGTTGGCACTGCGGAGAACAAGCCTGACAGTTTGTCTATTGTATTATTAAAAAAGAGCACTTTTCTAGGCTGGCTGCTTCAGCCACTGGCTGTTATAGTAGTATGTATAACGGCTATCGATGCAGAAGATCTGGAGTTCGATCTCGAGTTGGTCAAATTGGACAGAGTATTGACAGCGGCTCATCATCGCTGCTACGATTTTTTGGAGCTATGTTGCCCAGGCGCTAGACTGTGCCACTTGTTACGTGCTTCGGCACAATACCACTTGTATAGCCTACTGAAGATTTGATTATGATACTTCAGCCAGCCAATGATTTAAATTTGTCGAAGCCTATAAAGAAAAAAGTGAAGGTTAAAGGCATTTTTTAAAGAGGCACCCCTTTCCCAGCAACAAACCCTAATAAAGTTTTCAACAGTTATTCACGCTTCCAGAATAAACAAAAGCGTGAAGAAAAACCCATTACGATGGTCCGTTCAACCTTTTTGCTGTCGCTGTTCATCAAATTGTCTGCAAATCAAATAATAAAATACAAAGCAAAGGTTGACCAATTCCTTCCATTATCAGTAACAACCTTTAAACAAAGGGTTATCACGTGGCTTTGTGAGCGAAATACACAAACTGAATTACGAAAATATTTTCGAAAAATATTGGTGTTTCAGGGGATAGCAAATAAAGATGAAAAAAACGCAAATTGAAGATAAAGAAAGCAATGCATCTGTAGTTTCGTAACTTTACAGCTACAATCAAATTGCCAGGGGTATCCCCCTCTAACTTTTTGACATGCCGGCGAAAACTTTTTGACTTGTTATTTTAAACTGATGCAAGTCCGTTACGACAAGTCCACAATATTAGCAGCGGTAGCCCTCAGGCCCAAAATCTCACAAACTTTTCGCATAGTTTGTAATTGCTGGATTAGTTGCGTACTTGCCCAGCGCTGTTGCTAACTCCTTGCGCTTTAAATGTGGTTAAATATATTTGTATTTCCACAGCTCACTGTCGGGCACGGAATATTTTTCAACAAAACCTCTGGCATTAGACTGAGTTTGAACTAGCTTCTCCATTCACATTTCACTTATTTCAATTCTCTCTCACGTTCACTTTTTACGAGTGGTCGTTTTTAAATATATGTGAACAAAAAGCTTGTCATGTAACAGTTAGCAAGTTCAGTACTTGTCGCTCTCGACAACAGCCGTTATGTATCTTTTTGTTCATCTAGATTCACTGCTTCAGTTTGCGAATGGGTGTATTCAAGTGGAAGTCGTGTTTCCACAGTTGCTGCTGCAATGAAAGAAAAACCTGTTATCAACATTTATAATGGAAGGTACTCGGCCTTGTTACACAAAAAATCGATGCAGTCAAATTGACTTGAGACAAGAGATGTTAGTGATGCAAACTTTTGCAATTAAATCATTAAATCTAGACCTGCTTGCCTCTAAAAAGCTTGAAAATACCTTAGCTGTGTTGGTAGCTGTGATTGCTCAGTGATCGTTTTTGTCGCCTTAAAACAAATTTCTGCTCCTGACGTGGTTGTTGCCATTTTTTACCTTCTCTTCTCCTACCTACATGCTAGTACGCCAATCGTTTTGTTGCCTCCTGCTTTTCTTCAAATTTCTTGTGCCGCTGTTATACGTTCTGTATGATTTTCACAATTCAAAAATAAAAGACTACTACTAAAAAATCTTTTGCTAAGTTGACAGTATTAAATTTTAAACTTATTTTGTTTCGTAGCATAGTGTACTGTGGAAGTAGGTTTGAGTGTTTGCAATGAATGTGACTGCAATGTTTTTCATTGGCTTAACTATTCATGTTTGTTGTGACTAAGATGCTTTGTGATGATTATCTCTGCGTAGTTGGTGCTCATTAAGCATCAACTGATTAGATAAATCATCTGCTTCTGGAGCGGAAGATTACGTGTGGTAAGACTTCGTGTTTAAACATAAATTGAGTCAAACCACTGACTTTAAATTTGGTATTCCCAATTGCCCTTACTTGCCGTCCAGCATTTGCTGGACACTGTGAATACTATTGCGAAAGGCACTTAGTGACATTTCTCCGCTTTATAGAGTGGTAAGCAGGTGGTTGGCAACTCCTGGTTTCTACCCCACAAAAATGAAGGATAAATTTGCAGTGGAGTCGTGCAGTCCACCCGCCGTGGTCGCCTAGTCTATCAAAGACTTGTGAATAGAGCGTGTAGCAAAAAAAATCAAATTAAAGAAGTGGTAATCCCCCAAAAATTAAAAAATAGGTCGGGAGTGAGTTTTATTTTGTTCAATGCTTTTGTTGCTTTGTAGTTTTGTTGCTTTCTAGTTAAACAGCTCAGATGGCCGAGTGGTATGGAGCGTCTGTCTCTTGAGCTGTAGACTCGGGTTTAATTCCGAGTCGGGTCAAACCAATGACTTTAACATTGGTATTCACAGCTTCCCTACTTGACGCTCAGCATTGAAGGGACAGTGTGGAGAACAAGCCGGCAAGTTTACTTGTTGTGCCGTTGGGAAAGGCACTTAGCGGGATTCCCCCATCTTGGTGTGGTAGACAGATGGCTGGCAACTCCTAAGCGAGCTCGTATAGCGCATTGATCGCTTTCTCGTGATAGGAGGATAAATATGCAACTAAATGAAATAAATGAATTATAGAAATATAAAAAGTTTAAATTCATCGCTTTGCAACGGTTAGCCCATTAGTGATTTTTTTTTCAGAGGTGACAGTGAAGTCCTTCATTCCTTGACTGGTGTGCATGGCAAGGAAATAACTTGTATTGCTTACAACCCTGTTTATAAAGTGGCCTTGAGTGCGGATAAGCAAGGAATGATTGAATACTGGGAGAGTGAGTTGATGCGGTAAATGCGTGAGGAAGGGGTGTGTGCTCACTTTAATGCTTTTTCAGGTGAAAAAGAAGATTATAAATTTCCTTCCAGCACTGTGCAATTCAAATTCAAGACAGATACAGATCTTTATGAGTTGACCAGATGCAAGACTCACGCACTTTCATTGACGGTTTCACCTAATGGCAAGTTGTTCGCTTGCACAGCTCCCGATCGCCGAGTCAGAGTCTTCCACTTTCTAACTGGTAAAAAGTCTCGCGTGTTTGATGAGTCATTGGAGGTACACTTAATACGTCCTAGGTTTGCTTTTTTTTGTGGAATTATTAAAAAAACAAGATTCAGCACGGCTGAGAAACGTGTTTAATTTCTGGATGATAATATTCGAAATATAATGTTAGTATGTAACTATCAATCATAATTGATTTCACACGCAATGGTTTTTGCATCCAGATACAAAACCTTTATTTAGTTACAAACCAATATTCTGGATGTGCCTTCGATTCTTGAAAAATAAACTGATTGTGGGTTTCAGCTTCGTTTTTTTGTTTTGTTTTTTTTTTGCCAGCTTTGTTTAATGTCTAAGGTTGTGAGAGTAAAGTTGAATGATGAAAAAATCCTCAAGCAAGTACCGATGCTCATGTAATTTTCAATTAAGTCCACATTGTAAGTCTCTTCCAGAAATTTTTGTTGAATAGATTATGACTAGCGCAGGTCAGTATTGATGATGCGGTAACACATTGTTCTAGACATTTGTGGAACTACAGCAAGCGAAGGCGCAATTAGCAAATATGGAGTTTGGAAGGCGAATCGCTGTGGAAAGGGAATTGGAAAAATCTGCGCTCAAATTCCGTCACAATAATTGCATTTTCGACGAATCCAGTCACTTTCTATTGTATGCGACCATGCTTGGGATTAAAGTGATCAACCTTCACACGAACAGGTTGGCTGATGTCCACTGTAATCATTTCTAAACGACATGACAGCGACATGGCTCAGTGATAACGTGTGTAGATTGTGGATTCTACGTAACAGGTTTGATCCCTGGGTGGAGCTGATCGCATGTGACATATACCGAGTGATCATTTTATTATGTCCTCAATTATTATTGAATTTTTGTGTTCAATAACCGTATTTATTAGAGTTATACTAAAACTGGTAGAGCTTTTTAATGAGCAAAGGTCTGTTTCAATTATGTGCAGTTGTTTTTTTTTTTTTTTTCAAACGGCGTGGTAGAGGCGGATCTCGTTACTTTAAATCTCACTATCTCAAACAGAAAGGCCTAGCTTACTACGAGGTGTGGGCTACCCACAATGCCCACATTGACATACTGTAGTTGCTCTTCAATAATAGTTATGTTGTTGCTGCATTCACAAGCGGCGAAGGGAATAGTCGTTAAGTACTTGACCTCATTGCATAAGTTCAGCAAAATGCGCTTCCCTGCTTAAAATAGTGAGTTTGGCCATGGAATATGTTATTACAGGTGATTTGCCCTGATGGGGTCCTTGCTTGAAGATTGAACTTGCTGGTTAACTTTCATCAAGATTTGCACTTTGCTGCGCATTTACGCTCGTTTTTTCCCGTACTTGGTTTCATTATTTCTTGGGCGGTGATTTCACATCAACATTCAATTATTCATCAATATCCACAGTAGCTAAAGAGAACTATGCAATGTCTTAGTAGTTTTACGCTGGTGAGTTTCTTGCGCGTGTTCGTGAAGGCACTGAATGTCAAAACTAACACTTTCTTAGCCCGTATCTCTCTCTCATCCTTTTTTTGATGAACATTCAGTTTCTATCCAGGTGTTGTCGGATGATTGGGAAGCCTGAGAACATTCGATTTCTTCACATCGCAATGATACAAAGCACAGCCAATAATTCCAAGGCTGCTCTCACCATTGACATGAAAGCTTCGGAAAACCCTGCCTTTCTACAAGTGGAATATGATCCCACGATTTTCTGCACTGGATTCAAGAAGAACAGGTTTTACCTGGTAAGTAGTGGACTACTTGTATTAAGACATTGCATCATAGTTTGTCACGCAGACCGATTGTGCTCTAAGGCAACAGCAACATACAGAATTGTCACGGAGAAAGAAATTTTTGAGAAAAAATGTGATTGAAAGAAACTAGTACCTGCGTAGTGTTCTGGTGGGCCAATTTGATCCTTTAAAAATGCTATCGCCTTGTTGGTTAGGAAAGAAGCAATACTTCGGCACCTTGTCATGATGGAGGGATGATAAAAATCCAGAAAATATATTTAAGGGATAGTGCAAATGGGTTGCATTAATGAGTGAGTGTTTGGAGCTGTCTACGCTACTGACTGTGACAACGAAAATACAGAAATGTTGATGAAAGGTTCATGGATTTTGTGACGCATCTAGTAAGCCTCGTCTTATTTATTTGTGACGTGTTGTGATCCTTGCGACATCTTGTGTGTTGTCTGCACTTAGTCGAACCCTCAAGATGTTCTTAAATCCAGACCTTCTTCAACCCAGTTTGTTAAGTATCGTATAAACATCTTGTCGTTCCCACAAACGCTTGAAATTGTGTGACTGCGTCGTTGACACAGTCGATGTTTGAACGTGTTGGGAGAGAGTAAAAAATTCTTGCTAAGTTCGGCAAAATGATCGCAGTTTTTGGTTACAGCAGAGAAAGGTAGCAAGTGGTCTGATGAGTTTGTGATAGGGATGTACCGATGCCAATGTTCAACATCGGAAAAACCGATGTATCGGCAGTTTCACTAATGCATCAACATCGGTAATTTTAAATCGATGCATCAGCCGATGTCAAGTAACCATGCTGCACACGACCACGCCCATCAAAAAGTTTTTCTCAGAGTAGGACTTTCCTCTGCATTAATACAATTGAACTTTCTCTGCGCTGATACAAAGTTCCAATTCTCAAACGATGATTTAATCAACAGAATGACATTTATCAATGCTCTTTTTTTAAATTTTATTGCAATTTCTTGTTTTTCTTTTTTAGTGTTAACCAAATGATTGCACATAAATCTAAGGTTACAGTTTGCTGGGAAGGTCTACATATGTGTCTAGTGCAATGTAGTTGCGTTCGAATCTTTATTGTAGCTGCAAAGCTATTACTAATTCTGAATTTTTAATTGAAGTTGGCCTAGTTATTTTTAAATTAATTGGGTTACGGTAAAACCGAAATTTATCAATTCGCGCTGGTTAATTGCTACGCACTATAGCAGCACAGCCTACTGCACTATTAGTCAGTAAGTATTTTCCTTTCGAGATTCGAAATTTGTGTGTCTAATTCTGTTGCATATGCTTTTTCTTTGTTTGTAGGAAACGGCGTTTATATCATACAAATAAACGATTGTGATTCACCGTATTAACCTTAGAACAGGCATGGACAACATACGGCTCGCAGGCCGGATTCGGTCCATGCCCTCTGGCACTTACAGAAACATAAGCTCCGATCGTGAATCAAGCCGAAGACCATACATTTTTTTATAGGACATCTGAGGACTAGTAGACCTTTTTTGCTCTTCACCGCAGGAGCGTATATAGGAAGGGGCATTGTGCCATGCCCCCCCCCCCCCCCCCCTTTGACTCTGCTTTTTAGTAAAAAAGAACAAAATTAATGGTGCCAAGTGACGAAAATTGTCAGACTCTTTTGATGGTTTCTGTAGCTTACGGCCAGGGGCGGATCCAGGGGGTAGGATGAGGGGTATGCATCCTCCCATCAGTCAATTTCAAAAATGTTTTTGATGTATACTGTTTTCCATAATTTCGAACCTCTTCGTCAGCGACAAGTGTCACGTCTTAAGCAGGCATAATCGAAAATGTGCGAACAAACAAAATTTGCGTGAGAATTATTCAGAAAGCACTAATACAGCCATTACAGCGTGCAAATGTTCCAAATTTTTCTGGGGGAGCATGCCCCCTAGAGCCTTTCTTGTTTCTCAATGAGCTTTAAAGTGGTTACGCCGAATAAAAAGATTTTAAAAATGTAGAATTTATGGCCCCCCTTTTAAAATTTTTCACTACAGCACTGCTTCACCGATATTTTCGGTACAAAACAGGACATCTAAAGACGTGTAGACCTTTTTTTGCTCTTTTTCGTAGAAAAACAGAACATCTGAGGATGTGTAAACCTTTTTTTTTGTTTTCCACTCAGAGCAACCCTGACAATAGTAGTTGTTGAAGATATTGAACTCGAATCATTTAATAATCTGGCCAGGGAAGGACTTCGTCTTCCCACATATGGCCCGCCGACTAAAGAAGTTGCCCACCCCTGCCCTAGAACGACCAGATGGGTCCATTGGACCCGAAGACAAACTTTGAAGTCACACAATTTTTTTGGAAGCGTGATGTGGGATGTTGAGCTTTTTCGACTTCGTCTGCCTACTAGGGAGGTTTGTTTTGGTATCAACCTCAATCTTATGGGCTATTAATTTTTGAGGTGAGGGCGATTTCTAGCATCTATTACCAGCCGGGTCCAATGGACCCATATGCATTTTATAATGTATCTGTAATGAGTATGCAAGAAATTCTGCAGCTCATGTCACGTTTGAATAGAAACTGTTGCTTTGATTCATTTATGGCTGACCTCGGTGTTTGTAGTTGTGCTGTCTGAAAAGCAGCAACAAATGTCTCGCTAGAAATCCAACAACAAAAATGCTTCTAACTTATGGTTTTGGATGACCAATATTCAGCTAAACATTTATAATAGGCTGATCGGTTTTGGGAAATGGTCAGGTTGTGAGGTTCAGTAAGGCATCAGCCTCGGCACAGCCGGGTCCAATGGACCCGGCTGGTAAACAATGCTATAAATTATGTCTGGTCGTTCTAGGGTTAAAAATTGTCACCCCAAACTGCAAGGCAGAAAGCGTGGACATAGTCTGCTGATTATGTGGCAGCTAATCAAATCTTCCCAGCAACAACAGCAATAATAATCGCCAGAGAAACACACGATTACACCGATCATCAAAAATTTAATAGAGGCTATAGTTCCACCCAGCGTCTAGAAGGGTGTAAAACTAACAAGAAAGTACGCCTTTATTTTCGTTGCACACGAGTCGAGAAATGTGCTTGTCTTTTTTGAAGTAAACTTACAGCTCCAATGATAAGAGCAAAGTCTGCAGGAATCAAAGTGACACCCTTGCAGAAGTTCGAAGTTTTATGACAAATTCGGTTAGATCTATGCATCTTTTCATTAGATGTGGATTAGAGCACATAGCATGATGTCCTAGACGTAATTTGGATACTGCTGTTCCAATAGCCGAGGACCACTCTTGCCCTGCTTCTGTTGAGAGCAGTCCAAGACTTTCTAGTCATCACGGGGGTGCTGTGTGTAGTAGCACCTAATATGTCTTTGCTACCTCTGTTCTGTGTATGCACACCGTCATTGCCATGCAGGACCATCCGGTTTTTACATTAAGAAGGAATATTTTTATTGAGGATCCATAAAAATAGAAGACAGCTTATGTAATCACAATACCTCTATGTGCTTACAATTGGCAACAATTCTGTCTGTTTTTTACTCGTATTCAAAATTTCATTTAAGCCTTGAATATGTCAAGGACAAGATTAGCTTTGAGATATATTATTCTATAGAGGTGAAAAGCTGGAGATTTAGCGATTTTTCTGAGTTTTTTTTGGGGGGTGGGGGATGCTATGCTGCACTGATGAGACCTAATAAGGTCGAAACGCGTCTGCAGCTGCAAAACGGGTTAGTTAAAGTGCAGAAACTGGTTGGGAGATTAGCTATAGGTTGGGTCAAAAGGGTTTTCATGGCGTGGAGTTGCTATTTCCCTGCGAAGTAATTTCATTTTCGAAGTTTGACCATACGCCATCAGATCAAGCTGATTTTCTGAAATTTAGAAGTTTATGACCGTACATCTTCAACATCAGCCAGAGTAAGTTGTTTTTATGGTTCTCAAAACTTCAAGATATCGTATTGTGACCACGATGTCATCTTGCGTGGTGATGTAAACCACTTCATGTTTTCAATGTTGCCTTGTTAACACAGCGTAGTTTGTGGAATTAAGTAGACAGTTTGATCGGTCGTCCCTCTTTTTGATTCCTGTCATGCTGCACTGATGAGATTTTTCGAAACAGTTGTAGTCTTCGCAATTGCAGAGGCTGCACTTGTCTGTATTATCGCATCTTTTCATTACCAAATATTTTTCCTATTAACTCCTGTAAGCGGCTAAAGGTGTTAAGTAAAGTAAGGTGTTAAAAACGGTATAGTAAGGTTGCAATTGCGTGGATGTTACTAGCTCGATAAAACAGTTGCAGCGGACTTTTGAATATCAACTATGCATTGCGCGAAGCGCGCATTCTAAAACTAGAACATACATAGTCATTTATTATCATGAGAAGAAAGTGTATAATAAAGAAGGAGCCTCTTATGAATTCTTCATAGCCACATCTAGACAAAGTCATATTACAGACTAATGTGTCTTTATTTGCTTAAAACATAAATTGCTGATTTTGTGAAAGGTATGAAATGTCGGTAACATCGGCCGATGTATTGGCCAGTGCCGATGTTGAGAAAAGCCGATACATTGGCATCGGTAAAAATCGGCATCAGTCCATCACCTACTTAGTGATAAAATTTTTGGCTTGTGAAAGACTGTTCGGAAAGACTAAAGGCGATTTTACACGGAATTTTTTTCCAGCGAAGTTGAGCTCACTCCTTGTTTTATTATATTGAACTCAAGCCAGCGCGAGCTGGCTTGCAGTCAAGTTAACTGCTTCGCGCCGAGCTCAACTGCGGTGGTTATCGCTCGTGAGCGATAATTTTGGGTGTAGTATAGCGAAGAGGGCCGCAGGTATCGCTTTCGGAGGGCCTAGGCTACCCTAAGCTGTGGGCCCAGGCTTAGGTTATTTGCGTGATCAGTGGGAAGTGATGAGTGCCATAGTTCGTGTGTGTGGCTCAATTATTATGGTCACTAGGCTAACTAAAAAGCTGCAGTTTAATTAGATCTTATTTTTGGCCAGGATGGTTAAAATTTTGCATTTCTTATGCCAGCTTCAGAGCTGGTTACTGCTAAACAGGCTAGTTAATTAGTCAAAAGTTTTTGCCATAGCATGTTGTCTACAAAAATGCTTAGTCTATCAAGTCAAATCAGGCAGGCGTCTAGAATTTCAGAATACTTTCTCAACCAGTACGTTTTGATTGATAGACGAATAGACTGCAAATTTCAAAGTTTAGAAAGTAATTTTGGTCCATATTGACATATTTTGGACAGTAGTATAGTACCAGGTGATGCCTTCGTTTCTTTTCTAGCTTGAACAGAGTAAACCCAGCCTGTGGAGAGTTTTCTCAAGCAGTGACCGGATTTGCAGATGATGTATTTTGATTAGAGCTTAGACTAGATCATTTGTAGACAAAACTTTATCTACTTGAGCCGGAAAAGGGTGTTGCTAGGGAGGGCTTTTGTTATTATTTAAGTAGGATGTGTTAAGCATAAATAGCCTTTAAGCTAGTCTACTTTGCTATGGATATTTTTCGGTTGCTATTATTGATAAGCCTAGGTATGCTGTTTTAAGTCCTGGCTGAATTTGTTAGGATGTTGTTTTTTAATTTATTAGTTAATTACAGAGACATCATAGCCTACTGTTTAGAGTAGTGTAAGCAATATTTATGATGATCTCTTGATGAATTGTGTTATATTATTTCGCAGTTTTCATACTGGTTTGCTGATAATATTTTTTTATTAACTTTGCTGTTATATGAAGCTCCCATTTTCAAACTTTGAAATCCCAAGAAGCCTTTGCTGGACAAATTGCTACAACCATGCAAAATTTATTCCAAACAATAATTGTATTAAAACCACGATAGAAAGAAGAGAAAACTGCTGTTTGTCATGCTTGTGTTGAGAGTCTGAGGTAGCCTAGCTGTTGCAAAGCATGCAGCAATAGGAATTGGAAACAATGATTGCATCATTCAGGGATGCTGTGTAAGTTTGCATCTGGCTCACAGGAAGGAATGCAAGCTTGATGAGTTGGAACAAAAGCAACTGCATTTACTATATTCACAAACGTTTAAGCCTTTTCGATATAAAATCACTGCTTATTTCAATTACTATTCTTTCTTGATTCAGTTGTGTTTTTTGGTCGTGGAATAAAATTAGCCTCACTCTAACTCGAATGTTTCATGAAAATATATGACGCGCATTCATGAACGTTCTGGTCATTGATTTTGCTTTAGGGTAGACTATGTCATGGGCTATATTAATCTGAAAAAATTGTACATGTTACCGCATAGGCTAACCAAACTTGGCTTTGCTAAGAACTTACTATCCAAAAGCAAAATAATTTTAGGAGAAACTCTGCGTTGCCGTGCCACAACTGTAAACTAAAATTGAGAGCTGCGGTACGCCGAGCTGAAACAAAATGTCGTGTAAACGGCGAACTTCGTGTCGCTGAGGCAAGTCGAGTTCAGTCGAGCTCGAAAAAATTCCGTGTAAACGTGCCTTAATGAAGACCTTCCGCGTTCTTTACGCGATGAAGGAGCGTGTATCTAAATTCACCGCATTTAAACAATATGTTTGGACTAAATTTAAAAAACGCGACTTGTCCAGTGGAGACGTTTCGGAATCGCCGTTGACTTGCTGAGAAAAGAGTTGCTTGATGTTCGATTCGATCTTTACACAGTTCAGTTCTAAAGCGACCGTTTGACCGAAATAAAAATGCTTCTTAAGTTGAATCTTTATTAAGACGAAAAGCTCATTTTACAGATAGATAATTGGCTCGTACACGTGGGGCTCCCTGTGGATGCAATGCAGCCGACGATCTGGCGAATAGGCACCCCCTAACTAGGCTGACTGCCATTGTGCTTGAAAAACATACTGATTGAAGGACCCCGGATTTACCAATACACATTGCAGGATGAAGTTTAGAGATCTTGAAGATTAAGGAGCCTGGTAGCAAACAAAAAGACTGACTCAATTTCGGAAAAGTTTTTTTTTGGAGGTCAACCATGAAGACCTCTATTTGATTTGAAATGAGTCTGATCATCAACCAATAGTGGCAAACATATAATCAAAATAACCAAAGACATCGGCTTTCAACCGTGGCCCTCCACCCCCAAAGGGGCCGCAGATTGTCTACTGGGGAGCCAGGAGCGTGGTAAATAATGCATTTTTATTTCTAAATCTGGACTTAAAATTACACTCAAGGGAGCGCGGTCTGTCACTGTCACGGGGTTCGCGACTTCGAAAAGGTTGAGAGTCACTGACCTAGGGTCTTTCATTGTCGAAATCAGGCCTTGGATTCAAGTCATACTGGAAGGACTTACACTCTTGCGAATACTAGGTTGAGATATTGGATTGTTTTCGTGATATCCAGCCTTAAAAAGTATTTTGTCGTTCTGCGATAACTGCGCGCGCCGTAATGCCTGGTTCACACTAGCGCGGAAAAGCGGAAAGTTTTTCCGCTGACGGACTCGTTCCCACTGCCAGCGGAAATTTTTGTGATTTTTTCCGCGCGGTAAAAAACTGTGCTTCGACGGAAAAAATACGAAGTAGAAATATTTCAACTTTTTCCGCTTCCGCGCGCGGAAAATTGTCGATGGACTAGTCCATTATGCTAAAGTTTCAGTTGAGTTTAGCAAAATATGCAATAACCAACTCTAAATTAGATTGAGTTAATGTGAATTGTGGGTAGTGGGCATCTGCTAAATTTTTATAGTTCAACAAAATTTGCTGGATATCAAAAGTAGCCTACCTATTAGATCTATTGATTAAATAATTATACCCTGGAGCTCAGACACAGAGCGTCTACTGCAGTATGCACGAGGGAACCACCCTCTGTGCTTACTTCCTCAGTGTCTGTTGGCATTTCTTCCGTCGAGTTTAGTGTGAACTCAAGCCCGGAAAAACCGCTACGGTATCGCAGTTTTACGCGCGGAAATTCCGCTCGCGGATTCCGCTTTCCGTTCACCGCGTCTAGTGTGAACCAGGCATAAGACTTCCCCTATTTGCCTACTTAAGGCTGATTTACTGGGTGTTGGGTCACCAATCGTCACGGAATGGTCGGGACAGACCCAGAATTGACGTCTGGCGCTCGTGTCTCGTCAGTTTCTCCCAGAACATAAAATTTTCGGGAGTCACTGACAGCCCTCATCACGATAGCCTGCTAACAAACGTCCACCTCATTGCCGACCACAGTGTAGACTTTTTATATTTTCCAAAGAACGTCCCAGAAATTACCTTTTCCAAAGAACGACCACCCTTTTGGGGGGAGAAACTCCTCAGCTTTTTAGCGTGAGCTTCTATTACGTCAGTCGATGGACTTGTCCCCAATGTCAAAATGGAACGTTGTGATCACCTCATGTTGCTGACATTTTTTCTGTTCTGTAGTGGTAACCACGGCTGTATTGCTTAAATTGAATGTTTTAATCTTGAAGTGGTCGGTTGTATTTGTTGAAGACATCGCTATCTGTGCTGGAGGTCTCGAGTTCGATTCTCGGACCGGTCAAATCGAACACAGTGTTGCCAACGGCTCGCTCTCTTCGTGACTTTCTGTGCAAAGCTGTGTTGCCTACCCAGGAGCTATACCGCCGAGATGGACCCCGCCAGTCGTTACACGCTTTGGGGTAATACTGCGAGAATAATTAAGGTGTAATGTTTTTCAACTGAGCTTCGCTCTCCGTTGAAGTTTCAAGTTCGTTGAAAGCCTTATCAGTTATCACTAGGGTTGGATTCATTCATTTTTTTTCTAATTTTGAAATTCAAATTCATTGACTTTGAAAAAATTAAATTCAAATTCATTAACTTTGAAAAAACAAAATTCAAATTTATTGACTTTGAAAAAACAAGTTCAAATTCATTGACTTTGAAAAAACGAAATTCAAATCCAAATTCATGGAGAATTTGTAAGCGAATTCAAATTCAATCCAACTTACCAGTCACCAGTGTCGCCACTCATCAGCCACCTCTACTAATTCCATACTTGGTTGGCTAAATTATTATAATTATGCGTTTGAAACAAGAAATATTTTTAAGTACTGTAGGTTTAGCGAGTAGCAACTTGCTCAAAATATTTTCACTCAAAAAATGCGTAAAATAAAGCAGAAGTGTAAAAATGACAGTACAAGATGCAAAAAAAAAACATGAAGAGGAAATTACATGCTCAAGACGTAGGCCAAAGAACTTCTACATGACCAATCGGCAGTCTCTCGAGATGTTTGGTTTTTACACCAGGAACAGTAATACCAGAACAAAGCTGAACCGGAAATCTTTATTCTGTATTTTGAAGTGTACTTACCAAATCTAGAGATTTTGCTACCTCCTACCTTTCATGTGACAGAGTTATGTAGCTAGCAACAATCTTGGCTACCACTACTATTGAAACCATAGATCAAACGCAGCTATTTCACATTCAAGATCGCTGCGCACAAATGTGCATTCTACTCTATATGAGAGGAGAAAGCATTGTCCGGCCATCCGACCTTTATATTAATAAGCTACTGTAAATCGTTCTTATATTGCACTTATAATTAATTTTACAAAAACAGTTCGAAGTTAAAACTTCGTATCTTTTCTTTCGCTCGCCTGTTGGTGAAATAAATAAGCTTTACTGATCTCATGTGGAAAATTGCTGACGTAAAGACGAATTTCATTTTCGGCAACTTCACTTCAAATTAAAATGCTGTAAAAACCTTTAAAGATATGAAATCCGAGCGATTGAGTGTAAAGTCCATTCTCCAGCAGGTGCACTAGGGAGGTTACTGTGGCCAAAAACAACTTCAAAGCGCCTTGCAGCGTCATATTTGCCATCATAAACTTTCTGTTGGCTTTATAAAATTTTATGAAACGTTTGCAACATTAACTGATATAAACCACTTCAAATCGCTACATTTGTTTTGTAAGGTTTAAATCGAAAAACTCAAAAGTTCGTCGAATGTTTAATCAAAATATTCAAATTCACTGACGTTGAAAAAACGAAAATCAAATTCATTGACTTTGAAAAAATTGAATTCAAATTCATTGAATTTGAAAAAACGAAATTAAAATTCAATCCAACCGTAGTTATCACCCTCTTGAAAATAGGCTGGAACCATTTTGATATTTGTCTAGTTTTTTACAGCATCCAGAAACACAAATAATACATCATCAGCAAGAAGTTGACTAATGATTAGAACCTTCCTAATTCCGCCCGGTTTCCTGATCAAATTTTCAAAATAACGATTTAAATGCGAGTTTGATTAATTCATGCAGAAACTACTTAAGGCAGTGTGTTGTTTTCTCTTTTGATGACAAATTACATAATAGACTTCTGCTTCTTATTGCCAGTTTAGAAAATGAAAGCGTTGTTTAACTTGTTTTCCAGCCGACAATATTAAAAGCTGAAAATTGGCGCTGCTCGGATCAATTTCGTCGCTGCAGTGCATGCAGTGTTGCCAAATGTCTACCATTTTACACGCTTGTATTGCAAAAAGTTTTGTGCGATCGAATTATTATTTGAGCTAAAAATGTTGGGGCAGTTAATGGGGTTGGGGGTGAGCTTTTTGATGTGAAGTGGGTAATATTGAGTACAGTGGTTGTAAATAATTTTGAAAGTTGCATGTGATTAAATAATCGGTAACAGCTATTTTGACTGGCATGTTGTGAGGGTGTGGCAGCTTCTATACACAAGCAGTCACTAGATCACTGCACAATGCACATGCTTTAGTTCTCAGATTAGCTTTTCTGCCATGGGGTTCGGACCATTTTATAACTTGTGCTATTGAAGGAAAAACTCAGTTTTTATCCCAAAAAACAGTATTTACTGAGTTGCTGTTGAATTTGAAAAGCGATTTGATTTTACAGTTTTTGTTTAAGAATTCATATCCCTTACAGTAGTAGCGAAAATTCTAGAAACAAAGAAAGATATTTGTTTGAATGTTGGTCATTAAGGTCTTCCAGGGTTCTTCAGGCAACATAGAGCGGTACAGCGCTGTTTCAGGCTATTAGCCCTCATCAACCAGTTCTCTTGGATGACAGTGGGCTGCTATGAAAGTTTTTTTTCACAATTTTTTCTCCCTGAACAAATTTCCGCTAGAAAATTAAAATTTTCCCTTAGTGAGCCACTTGGCTCCCGTTTAAGAACCATTAGGCTCGCCAGAAATTTTTCATTAATTTTTATGGCTGAAAACTGAGCTACTTATATTTCGCTTTTGATTATGCTTTGTGTTATTTCGAATTTAAGTGAAGAAGCAGACTACCTCACATCAACGGTGTATACAAGATCGTTAGACTAGATTAACAATGTAAGCAACCCTACACTAAGTGCTGCGAGCGTCTCACAAAGAGTGACAGATTTCAGAAAAGCATCATGATGTATCGTGGATCGCAAAAACAAAAAATTGCAAATGGAATTTTCCCCAAAGTTTAAACCGTTTTCGATAATAATAGGTTTATTCTGTTATTTTCAAGCGCGCATAAATCGAGTGTGCCAACAAAAATCTTTCGTATTTTGTGGAGTCAGAATTAGGGGCGAAATATTTCAACAAAAATTGCCTTGAAAGTTATTCAAAAAGCATTCAAATTGCGATTACTGCATGTACCAATTTTGCCCCCACCTCTCCGAAAATTTCTGGATACGGTGGTGCGTTTAGTCCAGTGTGTGACGAGTGGTGGAGCCCATCTCCGCGGTGTAGCGCCTGTCGCAGTGGTGGACAGCACTGATTTGCCCGGGCATGGAAGCAAAGCCCAGACGTCCCCGCCTGTAGTAATGTGTTCGCCTGCCGCACCAACATCCCGCTCAGATTTTCTCGTTCGTACAATATGCAGGACAAGTAGAGCAGCACATGAAACGCAAGCTTTCTACTGCCATTTTTAAATATATTGTATAGCTACTCAGCTCGAATTTGATCAATCAATGCATTGTGAACTGTTTCAGTTTTCCCGCCGCTCCCCGGATGAATCTCGCAGCACAAACACAGAGCGTGATGTGTTCAATGAACGACCGTCCAAGGATGAGATGATGACAGCTACGCAGATGCTGACAGAAAAGAGAGTGAGTTTATATTTTGTATTTGATGCAGCTCTGCAACACACCATGAATCACTTTTGGTAAGACGGAGCGCTTAAATTTCAAAACCATTTTGAGTCTAGGGATGTGCCGGGTACCGGATATATATCCGGTATCCGGCCGGATACCGGATATTTTTATAGTTCAGGGAAACTGCGTATAGTAGACTCGGTAAAAATAAAATTTGCCTTTTCGATTTATGCAAAAAAATTTGGTGCAAGTTTGAAAACTTGAATTTTGTGTAGACTCTCTACGAAAAGTAGAACCTAGTCCAAACCTTAGATTACGTTGGTAATTTTTTAGATCTACTGGATTGAAATTTAGTTAAGAAGTTTTTTTTCGTTTGGCGCTCTGAGTTTTATCAGGAAAGCCACTTCGATGGTGTGGCTGTAGCAGTAAGGCAATGATCAATCGGCTTCAAACCGAGACGGTATAAGTTCGATGACCACTATCGTTGTTTCTTCCGTAAAGACCATGAAAATAATTTACGTTTAAAAGCCTGTCTTCTGTCCTATAACTTGCATGTTCGTCTTTTGTTCAAAATGAAGAAAAAAAAACAATGAGCGGCTGACACAGGTGTCAATTTTTCTCGATGGCAAACAGTAGGGGAGAGAATTTTTATAGAAACTTTGTTGCGTTGTAATGGATGTGATTCTACTTTTAAATGTTGTGCGGTTTTGTAACGTTATGTAAGTTGAAGTCTTTAATTTAACGTGCTTAGTTCACCAATCGGCTTTTATGTTAAAGTTTGACGTAAATTACTTACCGCAGGATCGACATTTTGCAGTGATTTTATGGTAATATGGTATTTGTAAACTGTAAACTTTGCATTTTTCAGTAGCTTTGATAATAGCGCAAAACATACGAAAATTCAAATTTGCTTTTTACCGACCGCTTAGCGTAGTGGTTAAAGACATTGCTACGATGTGGGAGGTTCGCCCTCGTTGCGCCGTTTTTTTCGGGGTTCGAAACTGTGTTGCACAGGCGCAGAAATGGGCTCCAGCACTCGTTACATGCTTCGGCGTAATACCGCGAGTATAACGAAGGTTTAATATTTTTTTAAAGTTGACTTTTCGATGAGTTGATCACAAATTGCTCACTAGCACAAAACCGCAAAAATCAACTCAATGTGTTGTAATTGTTAACTCGATTGCTTCCTACTCGTAAAATCGCGCCGCTGACGCAGGCCACACGCTCGACCGAGTTTTCTTCTCGCTTTATGCATAGCATGAGCGCAAAATTTCGTCAAAACAATGCTAAGATTTTGCGCTGTCACATTTTGAAACTGTTAAGCTCTTGTGCAATGTGAATGTAGTCAGTGATGTGCGCGTCAACGAAAAAAATTGACGGCGTCATCGTCAGAAGTTTTTAAATTGACGGCGTCAGCATCAATTTTAGCGTCATTTTTTTTGAAGTTTGATAGCAATGATAAACCATATAATCCTTTTATTATCTCGTCTCGAAACTTACTGCGAATATTTTTTTTCATATTATTTTTGATCGTGAAGTATGTTCATCATGATAGATGACTAGGCCGAGCATCGACTCGGGGAAAGTAGATTCGCAGTCCAATGCGCTGACCACTCTGCGTTGTGATGTTCCCCGTGGCGGCTTCTTGTGGTGTTGTTGATGGGCACTTGGGGCAAATGAGCAGTTGAGCACCGGTCAAATGGGCACCGTGGCTGTTTATAAGCATATTTAAACTTGTATTCATTCCTGTATCGAATATCGAAATGATAATTAACTTAAGCAGTAACTGCAATGAATTTTACTTTAAGCAAAAAATTTCCGCAACTTTATACCGTTCTTCTGTAACCATTTATCTAAACGCAAAGAAAAGTATTGTAATCTAAAAAAATTGGCGCTTGACGCTAAAACAGCTGAAATTTTTACGGCGTAACGCCCAGCGTCAACTTTTTGAAAATTGACCGCGCATCGGCTAGCGTCAACAAAATTGACGCCGTCAAATTAGCGGCGTCAACGCACAACACTGCATGTAGTCAACTTTTAATGTAATAATGAAAACACCCCGGAAGCCAGACGTATGTCGCCTTTATCAGTATTAGACTCGAGGAAGCACTGCTCCTTCTCTCGGGAATAGACGCCAATGGCGAACGATCGACTTGACGTGCGATTTTCGGTACGCTCTTGGCCAAAATCCACATTTTTAACCTAATTCTCCTTTCCCAAAAACTAAAACCCAGCGTTGAAAACGTGTTGCTACATAAGCGTAGCGTCGTTGATCGTAGTTGGATCAAAAGCGATCAGTAAGATGGTTATTATATTAACTGAGCTCTTGCCGCTCGACCACGTTGCCGATTCGGCCAACTTGGATAGAGTAATAAAATCTATTATTAATGACGCAATACTTTTGGAAGTTTCCTGTGTATCACATGATCTCATGTAATAGTTGCATGGCTCGCTAGTCGAGCAAAACGATAGCGTGGACAAAAACCATTAAAATATTAACTTTGTCTTAGTGCTACTATCCGGTATCCGGCCGGATAGTGACCCACCGGATATCCGGTAAGTTAGATTTGCCGGCTATCCGGCACATCCCTAATTTTGACCAGCATGGATGAGTTGGTCAATGGTCATTTATTGGTCGTAGGAAAGCACTCACGTGTCGGCCCAAACGTCTTTGGGAAAGTCCTTTAAGATCAGTACTTGATTTTGTGCAGAAATTTTCGGCGAACCTTGCTATTACTTCGTCTCTTTCCTTATTTTATCGATGTGCGTTGGGCGTTGACTGCAATGGTAATCAAAGTAGATTTCGTGCTATGAATGTGCGATTGAATCTTCTATTATCTTGATTAGATTTACGACAATGCAGTTATCCACACAACAGTCGGGGATATCTCGCTAAAACTCTTTGCGACTGAATGTCCGAAATCATGCGAGAACTTCTGTGTTCATTCAAAGAATGGATACTACAACGGACACATCTTTCACCGTGTGATCAAGGTAAAGAACAAAAACTTGTCCGCTACGCCTGCAGAGGAAGCAGCCTGTGCAATTTTCATGAATACCGCTAACTCGTACACATTGTCACTTTTGGATTCGCGTTGTTGTGCAATGCATACTGTAAGATTAGTACAAGCTTTCAGTTGTGCAATAATCCATCTTTTATATGCAGGGGTTCATGATACAAACTGGAGATCCATTAGGCACTGGAACGGGGGGGAAGAGTATTTGGGGAGGCGAGTTTGAGGATGAATTTCACCCATCATTACGTCATGATCGGCCATACACTCTGAGTATGGCGAATGCCGGTCCAAACACGAATGGTTCCCAGTTTTTCATCACCGTTGTTCCGACGCCGTGGTTAGACAACAAGCATACAGTATTCGGACGCGTGACAAAGGGCATGGAAGTAGTACACAGCATCGCAGCCGTTAAAGTTCATCCCAAGACTGACAAACCGTATGATGACGTATCAATCGTCAACATAAGTGTCAAGTAGTTGTGTTCAGGGGCAAATCACGCCCAGTGATGCTGTGATGGCCAACTGTCACGACTGTGCCAGCCAACCTTATTATTGTTTGTGCTTTTCAAAAAGATCATGAGATACTGGATTATTACGAACTTACTCGGAAAGTGTGCGACTGTGCATTGTGCGGTAACAGCTGCGATACAATGCTTAAAAGTCATTGCGAAGTTACTTGCATTGAATGACCCAAGTACGAGATTGAACCGCGAACGTTAATAAGTGAAACTCAGAAGGAATTTTACTATACGAGTGTTAATAAACAAATTGACTTGTAGTAGTAGTCAATATTTCTTTTGCTTCTGCGCTCAACTACACTAACCCTCTCAATGTGTGCTTGAGAAAAATTAAATTGTTTTTATCGACTAGTGGCTGTTGAGACGTTAAAATCACCGCGATGTTAGCTGCCAGACAGGAGCCAATCCAGGATATTTTGCTGGGGGTATTCAGTTTTAAATCGAGTTGAATATTCACTAAATGCGAGCGGTCGGTTGACGTAGTTGTTATAGATATCGCTATCGATGCGAGAGGTCTGGGGTTCGTTTCTTGGGCCGATCAATTGGGACACCGTCAGGAACAGCTTGCCTGCGACGTTACCAGAGCTGGAACGAGGACCGAACCTACCGAGACGAGACATCATAGCTTCGAGACGAGACTTTAAAGTTACGAGACTTCATTAACCAAAAATTAGAAAATATAAAAACGATAGTAATACGGTACTCTGGAGCATGGGCTCTACTAAGCCAAGTTATTGAAATAACTTTATAGCAAAATGGCATTAGCAAAAACAAATGAAGCCGTCGCGGTTATGAACTGATGTAGCCTATTATAAATGTGCTATTGGTCATATCCTTTTAACGATTACAATTAATGATTTAACGAGTTCACCATACCGGTAATAACAACGAAACAGCGTATTATCACAGAAGATTTAAGTCCTTGTAGCTTGCAAGCAATACCTCTCGCAGACGATTACACGGCCCAATATTCTTTTTTAATCTAACGAAAAAGATGTCAAGAAAACTTGAAACAAAAAGTTATCGGTAGGCTATGTTGGTCTAGACCAGGGATGTCGGCATTGCAGCCCACTATCCTTCGTTAAAACAATTTTTGGCAAGGTTATTAAGTATTGAGCACGAGAGTGTTCATGAAATTTAATAAAAATACTTAATATTTGATAAACAATAAATTAATTAACATAAACATTTTGCAGCCATTGTGACCCTATGCATTTTTGAAAATCTATCTGGTTAATAACTTTCTCATGAAAAGAGCCCTGCAGACTAGCAGGCTCCGGATGGCAGATGCTTTCCCGTAGCCCGGAGAGTTACTCTGTCTACGCTATTTAATCTGGCTGACAGAAACCGAATCTGCCTTAACGGCGGGACACCTGACGATATTCAAGCTGGGCAGTGACTAACGTCCTTTTCAGGACGGGGCGATGCGCACCGTCAACAAGTTCCAAAGGCCCAGCATTCTATAACTGAACATCGAAGGCCTCACTGCAAGCAAGATGAGCGTGTTGCATCATCTTGCGTTACAGTATGAGGCACTCGTCATCCTCTTACAGGAAACCCATTACACCTCAATAGAAAGGCTAGATCTTCTGAGCTACTACCTAGCTGGGTTTTCCTTGAGCAGGAAACATGGTCTTGCTACGTTTGTCCATGAGCGTCTGAAGTGGATCCTAATCGACCAGTCCCAATAACATCAGAGATCGAGTGGGTGTGCGTGGATGTTGATAACTATAAAATAGTCAACGTTTACAAACCCCCTACAACATGGATGCAAGCATCTGATCTTCCAGCATTCCCTCATCCCTGCCTCTATGCTGGAGACTTCAACTGCCACCATGTTGACTGGGGCTATGATAACAGCAATCCAGATGGTGAATGCCTGGCTGGCTGGGCCAGTGCCAACAACTTCACCCTGCTATATAGCCCCAAGGAGGCCACCAGTTTCCACTTATGTCGTTAAAATCCAATAAAAGTTGTGGCGTTGACTACATTCCGCCTAACATATTCAAGTCATCTGCCAATATCGTTTCCGAGCCTCTTTCACAATTGATAAACAAGGCATTTTTACTCGGAATATTCCCAGACAGTTTAAAAATTGCCAAAGTAGTTCCAATTTACAAATCTGGAGACAAGCGCAACCCTTCAAATTATCGACCAATCTCCCTATTGACGTGTTTCTCTAAGATTTTCGAAAAATTGATATTTACAAGAATAAACTCCTTTATCTGCAAACATTCGATTCTAGCACCGCCTCAATATGGCTTTCGTAAAGGATGCTCTACCATACATGCAGTTACTGAAGTAATTACAACCGCATATGATAACATTAGTGCTAACCTACACACTGGCTTAGTTTTTCTAGATATTAAAAAAGCTTTCGACACAGTCAGCCACGATATATTAATCCAAAAACTTTAACATTACGGAATAAGAGGTGTTGCTAATGATCTACTTAACTCATATCTGCGATCTAGGAAACAATTTGTCATGGTGGACGAAATAGAGCATTCGGATCTTTTCCAAATTAAATAGGGGGTTCCCCAGGGCTCCACTCTGGGCCCTTTATTATTTTTGCTTTACATTAATGATTAGGTCAATAGTACATCCGCTACATCTATTTTGTTTGCGGATGACACTTGTCGTAGTTTTAGTGCTTCATGTCCAACTGAATTAATCGACGACATCAATATTGAACTGATATCAGTTTACCACTGGATGAAAGCTAATAAACTTTGTATTAACGCCAAAAAAATCAACTGCCCTATTAATACCGAGTAATTCCAAGCTGCAAATTCAAAATAAAGATACTTTGTACAATGATGCAAAGATAAGTGTCTGTAAATCAGCTAAGTACCTTGGGGTACAAATCGATTCTGACCTCAACTTCAAATCCCACATACAACTTCTTCACAATAAACTCTCTCGCTCTGTAGGAGTAATGTTTAAAGTCAAAAAATTTCTTCCTAAAAACGTATTAACTCAACTTTATCATGCCATGTTTAACTCCCATCTGATTTACTGCATCACGATCTGGACCTCAACGTTTTCAACCCATCTTAACTCTGTTCGCATTCTCCAAAACAAAGCAGTTAAACTTCTAGCTGGTGTACATTGGAGACACTCTAGTTCCAGTGTTTATAAATCGCTGAACATCCTCAAACTCGACATGATTAAACTGCAAACAGCCCTATTCGTTCATCGTCACTTTAACAATAATCTACCTATTAATTTTCAGGGCTATTTCACAAACGTTAATACCTGTCAGTGTCACTCCATTGCAACTCGCAGGCAAGCCTGTAGTCTCAATTATCACATACCAAGGTGTAGATCTTCGAAATTACAACGCTCAATCAAATATAAAGGGGTAAAAATATGGAATTGAACACCTTTAGAAATGAGAAAATTTA
Source organism: Trididemnum miniatum (assembly GCA_964006365.1). NCBI lineage: Eukaryota > Metazoa > Chordata > Ascidiacea > Aplousobranchia > Didemnidae > Trididemnum > Trididemnum miniatum. The sequence goes on from OZ023241.1 coordinate 23,147,196, forward strand.
ACTTAAAAAAATTCAAAAAATCATTGAAAAATCTCTATTTGAAGAGCTATTAGCCAGTTTCCATTTTATAAAGTAGCCTTCACTCTCCAGCGGGCGGCAGTGTCGCTGTATATGCCACGATCATTTATTAATTTATCTTTTAGATTATTCAGTTATTAATTATCTACGATTGTCCACGAACTGCAACCATTGAATTGCCAGCTATTAAAAACAATAATTTAGTTTTTAGGGTGGCTGCTTGACTCGAAGACCGCACGGTCCCTTCGCAGTCTCCCTGTCCTGTTTTTTGTATTGTATTTATTTTCCTTTTGTGTATTGTGTATACTTTTGGACAAATAAATAGTGATGAAAGAGTAATCCATTACATCCTGCGAATGTCTCCGGGAGTTTCTCCCATCAAGAGTTCGCTGCTGCCCTCCAACATTTGAAACCAGGCAAAGCTCCTGGACCTGATTCCATTTGCCCGGAACTAATAATCCATGCTGGAGCCTGTTTAAAATCTTGGCTACGTGGCTTCCTATCTTCCTGCCTGCACCACCTCAAAATTCCTAAGATCTGGAGAAGAGCGCTAGTAGTAGCGGTCACAAAGCCTTCGAAACCTGTAGAGGACCCTAGGAGCTATCGTCCGATCTCCTTGCTCTGTGTTCCCTACAAGATTCTCGAGCGACTTATCTACGCCCGCGTCGAACCTCTTATTGACCCTCTGCTCCCACGGGAACAGGCGGGTTTTCGACGCGGAAGATCCACTGTGGATCAAGTCACTTTGCTCACGCAAAGCATTGAGAATGCATTCGAAGCGAAAAAGAAAGCCGGTGCCGTCTTTATCGACCTGACAGCTGCCTATGACACTGTCTGGCACCGTGGCCTCACCTGCAAGCTGTTGCGGCTTCTGCCGGACAAGCACATGGTTCGTATGATTATGGAGCTTATCCGCAACAGAAGCTTCACCCTTACAACTGGCGACAGCAAGCGTAGCAAGTTACGACGCCTGAGAAATGGCGTTCCCCAGGGATCGGTCCTGGCCCCACTCCTTTTCAACATCTATACATATGATATCCCCTCCATAGCCTCCAAGAAGTTTGCCTATGCCGACGACCTGGCGATACTTCATACATCTGGAGAATGGAAGGAGTTGGAAAGGATTCTAAGCCAGGATATGACTACACTCTCGGAATATCTCCAGACCTGGCGACTGAAGCTTAGCCACACTAAAACGGTGACGGCGGCCTTTCACCTCCACAATCGAGAGGCTAAGCGTGAGCTTAAGGTCTGTAACATCGGTAAGACCTTACCTTTCTGCCCAGTTTCCACTTATCTTGGGGTCAAACTGGACAGATCGCTCACATATGGTCCTCACCTGGAAGCATTGCGCAAGAAGTTATGTGCTCGCGTCTCACTGTTGAGGCGACTTGTGGGAACAGGTTGGGGTGCTAGCGCCAAAACATTACGCACAGCTGCCCTGTCTCTGGTCTACTCGACTACCGAGTACTGCGCACCAGTCTGGTGCCGCAGCGTGCACATACGGCTTATCGACAGTGTATTAAATGACGCCTTGCGCATTGTCACTGGGTGCCTGCGTCCCACTTCATCGGTCTACCTTCCGGTTCTTTCAGGCATCCAGCCAGCTGAGCTTCGCCGCCAAGGAGTGACACTCTCCCTAGCCAACCGCAGCTCCCTGGACCCTGACCACATTTTACATGGCCAGTTTCATGAGTCACAGGACGTATGTAGGGAGAGATTGAAATCTAGACGCTCATTTGTACCTGCTGCTCGGAAATTACTAGACAGTCTTTCTGAGATGGACGTCCGTGCAGCCCAGTGGACGAACACGAAATGGGACATGGAGTACTCTGCCAACGCATTGTCACTCCACGCTTTCATTCCCAAGGCTAGCTCCAGACCCTTGGGTATGGGCCTGTCGAGGGCAGCCTGGGTCAAGCTCAACCGCCTGCGTTCTGGTATTGGACGTTTCTGTTCGTCCATGTACAAATGGGGTCTCGCTCCTCTAGCGAATTGTGAGTGTGGTGCCAGTGAACAAACCGCAGATCACATCATCTCACAGTGTCCCATACATCGGGCACCCCGAGGTATGTTTGGTTTAATGGTTTTGGATGACGAAACAAGATGTTGGCTGAAGTCCCTTACAGTAGCATCTGACCCAAGCAGTTTGGTGGCCAGGGTGGTAAAAGGATAAACCCTCGGCCTTGGTCCTTCCATATGTCTTGGAAGAGATGCCCCCCCAAACGACGACGATGAAAAGAGCTAGCTCAAATCTAGAAGCACTTCCCATGTCGGTAACCAAATTTCCCGCAACTGTAATCCCTGCACTTTTTTCGATTTGAAGCCTTTTTTGGGCCTGGACTACTTTAAATAATCTTTTGATAGCTGTTGTAAACCAGACGAGAATAGCATCTTTCTTAGGGAACAAATTTGTAGAAATCTTAATTTTATGACATATGACACGTTACTCTCTTGAAAATGTTTTGATTTGACGCACTGTTTGCCCATAAAAAATATTCTAATTTTTTAGATGTGGCTAGCGGTCGTTATGTCTTTGAGTGAAGGCCATATTGTTAAAAGTTGAAACTAAATTAACATTGTTGGATTAATTATTACATTAATTAATTATATTAAAGGATTTTTAAATTTTCTTCGTGAAAAAAGATGCATTTTCAGCAAAAAGGCTCCCAGAGTTCCCGATTTCCGGCATTTTGCACTTCAAAGCGGCACCTACCGATATTATTCCAAAAATGAACTTTTTTTAGGGGGGGGTGACGTCAGAGTTTTGCAGTGAAAGACCACTAGAAAGAAGCGTGTTTTCAAAAAACCAAGTTCTGTAATTAGCGTTTGTAATCTTTTGTTTCAATGAATGTCGATCTTTATCGGAGCAGAGAGTAATAGTGATGTTGTAAGAATAGAAATTTCAAATCAATAGTCACGTTGTCTTTTGCTGAATATGTTTCGTCATTCAACACTAATGCGGAAACGGTAATTTTTCCGTTCCGCAATTGCCGTCTTAGCGGTGGTACTTCGGTATTGCGGTTAACCTTGCTAGACTTTTAAGTCAGTAGGTAGGTGCACTTACGGAAAAATAAAGTTACAATTCTTTTGCAAACATGGAGGAAGATCGGTTAATGTTTAAAATACTTCTGATGTTAAAGAAAAAATTTCATGTGCTTTGTACAACAAACCGAAGAATAACTTTGCAAGAGTTGAAACAGATTGAGAAGCTATATCTTTTCGCTTGCAGCAAGTCATAGGTATGACTAAGCAGCGTGACATGTGTTAACCAACAAATCAGTCGATTGAGTTTCTAGCTGATAGATAATTACAAATGCACACACTTGGGCACGCTAACTCAAAACTTTAGCTTCGCTAACCACCATTCCGCTATTGAAATAGTTAGCTGCGCTAACGGCAATTCGATAAATAGGTACCCATTTTAGCGAAAAGCCTGTAGTCCGCTAATTCGCTAACTTTAATATTTCAAGTCTATATCTGCACGCGATATTTTGTGGTCACTTCTTATAACAAAGCTTCCCAAGAATGATAGGTACGATTTCGACGTAAAAGGTACGTCTAGCAATGCTTCAACTTTAAGAATCCAACACTTGTGGGCTGCATTGCACTTGTGCAATACAATAATAAGTTCGAATCGCTTGTAAATGCGTAGAAAAAATATTCTTAACACGGGGTGCGCACATTGTTACTCATATTGCAGCAAGCACAAATTACTCTTAGCGAATATAAAGAAGCTAGCGAAAGCTGACACTAGCTAATTAGATATTTAGCGTAGCGCTAATTACCTTTTTATCGGAACTAAATGATGTTCGCTGAATTAAAAAAGCATTTTATCGAATTAGCTCGCTTTCGAAAAAGTTAGTTTCGCTATTAGCGATTCATGCCCACCTATATAAATGCAAAATGTTCCCAGTCGTCTGGAATGGCGGATTTTTAAAGTAATAAGAAGCTCATGAGGTGAATTATTAAGCTTGGTTTGGATTATATGCGATTCGACGTGGGGGGGGTGCTTGTTTGACTGTAAGGCCTACCAGACATCGCAATTCGCAAGCGTCTACCTGCGATGCAAAAACAAACAAAGGCGTTGCGTGTAGTCTAAACAAGGCTTTAGGCCAAGTCTGCGAATGGATATCAATGGATTCCCCTTTTTTGTCACTCTTAGCATGGAAGAGTTTACCTTGGGTTCCCATTCATATAGCAGTTTAATATTGCAGTTGATTGTTTACCCAACAATGTCGCATTTTCTCAAACTAATAATAGTTTCTCAAACTAATAATAGTTGCAGCCAGTGGCGTACGCAGAAATTTTTAAGGGGGAAGCGCATCCAGGATTTGGCAAAGGAGAGGGCACAACCTTCAACGAATTTGTAAGGTTTTCACATAAAAAAAACACTCATTTTCGCACACTTTTTGTTGAGAAAGGGCATGCAGTGAGTGCAGTCACTAGCCTATAGACAATGCAAAAATATTTTCGCAACTTATGTCTAAAAGCAGAAGCTTGGCTAAAATAAGTGAAAGGAGGCTGCAATCATTATTAGTTTGTGAAATTATAGACTGAAAGTTAGGTTTTAGCACCTTATTACAGGGCCAAAAGGGGGGCATGGTACCGTCCCCCCTGCCCTGCATGCGCTTATGGCGCGTAGAAGTTTTTCCACAGGAAGGTACGATTTTTCTAGCAGTACCTGAGCAACACAGGCTTGTAACATGTATCAAAGAAGGCCTGAGGGGGAACGCACGCTTAGGAGCCCCCCCTGCATAGGCCTTACCCTACTGGTTGCAGCCTCCTTTCACGTACTTTAGCCAAGCTTCTGCTTTTAGACATAAGCTGCGAGAATATTTTTGCATTGTCCATTGTGACTGCGCTCGCTGCACACCCTTTTTCAATAAACAAATGTGCTAAAATGAGTGTTTTTTATGTGAAAACCTTAAATATTCGTTGGCGGCTGGGGGCTTAGTTGCAGCCCCTCCCCCTTGCCAAATCCTGAGTGTGCCACTGGAAAGTGATTGTCACATGTCAGAGCATTTCGTGTTTGCGTAATACATAAGACGTTGTTACAATATTATTATACAGTTAAACGCACTAAAAATTATTTTTTTAAGTAAAATATGCTATTTTTTAGGTAAAAAATGCAAAAAAAATTTTTTTTTAGGTAAAAAATTAATTTTTTAGGTAAAAAATGCAAAAATTTTCAGTGGCTGAGGGCTCTGCCCCCACCCCTCCTTGCCTCCGGCGGCTGGGGGCTTCGCCCCCAGACCCCCGACATACCCCTCTTGTTGCCAGTTTCTGACTACCCGTATTTTCCGGCTTTTTCACCATTTTTGGCTGGGAGCCCTGGTTGATGACGTGTTTGTTTAGTGAAAGAAAAAAGGCAATTTATTAAATTATCATATCCATTTGGTATTCAATAAGATGGATGCGCTTGCTTCTGCGCAACAAGCTCGTCAATGTACTGTGAATTTATTTCAGACTGAGACGAAGATTTAGTTCCAGCGGCTTCTGTGTTTAAATTTGATGGCAAACACTGCTGAGAAACCACATTTACACAAATAAGCGACGTGCAGAAAACTCGGTGGCTCTAGTAGAAATTTTTGGGAAGTCACTTTGGCAGTGAAGCCACAGTGGGCATAGTCTGGTCAAAATATGCGTTTACGTGCACCCCAAAGATATTATTTTCACGCATATGGCGATGTTTCAAATTTATTTTTCAATCTACCATCACAAAAAAAGATCAGAAACAGAATCCTTTTCATGAGTGGAAAAATCATCAGGAAAAAAACTGTTTGATTTTACTCCATGAATAGAAATGATAACATCTAACATGAGCTGATCCGTGAACCAATGCAATTCGACCATGACAGACTTTACCATGCTGCGTGAGGTGTTGTGACCAGTAAATTCGGTTTCGAATGGGCTGTCACCACAGATATTGTAGAGAAAGGCTAGATAGCGCATCGCTTGTCGAAAAGTGAAACAATTTGAAGCGACGCTATTATGTTTTGCTGGTCACCTTAGGTGGGCACAGCTAACGCAAAATTTAGCTCCGCTAACAGCTAGTCCGATAATCAAAACAATTAGCTTCGCTAACGCTAATCCGATAACACGAATTTTTCGTTAGCGGAAGCTAACGCTAATCCGCTAATTAATCATAAGATTATAATTTGACACAGAAACAGTAAAAAATCAACTCTGCAACTTGTAGCATTGTCCATTAGCACGGTACTGAAATAAGCACATTGCCGAAGTAAGTAGAGCAGGAAATAAGCACAGTAGGCCTGCTAAAATAATCGTCGGTCTGATCAATTTGACCATGTTTGACTATCGCGCTTTTGTGAAACGCAAAGTTAATAGACCAGCAGCTGAGAGGGGTTAGCATACTTTTTTTAGGTACCAATAACCAAGCATATTGCGACCTACTACGTCAAAAACCATCGGCGAAAAGTGATTTCTGCCAGGTCAGATTGGATGCGTTTGACCGTAATAATGGGGCCCAAAGACTCCAAAAAAACGCGCTAGCATCCCTTTTCTTGGTACCTCATGACGCGAAAGCTTACATTGACCAGATCACGAAATGGTATGAGTCAAAAATTTTTTCGGCTGCTTTACTCCCGACAGAAGCCCCCAAAGTTCGAGTGATGACGTCACAAAGGTATGCTAGCTAGCATATCTTTTCTAGGAGCCATATGAAACTTAAATTATAACGTCATTTTCGCTGTGACGTCATAACTCGAACTTTGGAGACTTCCGCCAGGGATAAAGCAGCCAAAAAAAATTCTGTCACGTACCATTTCGTAATCAGTGCAATGTAACCTTTCGTTTGCACTAGGTTTCATGTGGTACCTAGAAAAAGTATGCTAGCATATCTTTGTGACGTCATCACTCGAACTTTGGGGGCTTCTGTCGGGGGTAAAGCAGCCGAAAAAATTTCTGTCACATATCATTTCATGATCTGGTCAATGTAAGCTTTCGTTTCCACTAGGTTTCATGTGGTGCATTAGAAAAGGTATGCTTGCGTTGTTTTTTTTTTTTTTTTTTGGGGGGGGGGCTATTACGGCCAAATTAACGCATCCAATCCGACTCGGCAGAAATCACTTTTCGCCGTTGGTTTTAGACGTAATACTCAGGTAGTAGGTCGCAATATACTTGGTTATTGGTACCTAGAAAAGTTATGCTAACCCTTCTCAGCTGCCGGTTTATAACCTATTAGCTCCTGCATGTCGAAAGAGTGATTGTGCAAGCAGCATTATGTTGAAATTGACGGAGTCATTAATGCTTGATCTATGCGCCTAGCTAGAAGAGTACTGGATGATATTTCTCTGGCTCAAAAAACGGGAAAATATGGCAACTTAAAGGCTTTTCTATATTAAAACCGCGGTAGCAACTATTCTTATTCTAGCGGATTAGCGGTTTGGCTGAAAAAATTAGCTTCGATAACCATTCAGCTAACATTTTTGAACGTTATAGCTGAACAGCTAATCCGCTAGTGAAAAAATTAGCTTCGCTAATCAGCGGATTAGCGGTTTGTGCTCACCTATGCTGGTCACTCGAAGTGGCGTAAATGCGTGTCTGCTGTCTGGCAACAATAAAAACGGCAACAAAAAAACTGTTTGGCTGAAATATATTAATGATTTTAACGTTATTGTGAAATCATTGATTGATTTGAACAGTGCCGGCGCTATGCCAACTGAGTCTTCACGTGGGGCCCCCTTTATCCGCAAGCAAAATGGAAGGTAAAGGTGGTTTCACACAAAATGCGATTTTCATCCGATTTTGCATTTCATGCATATTCGTGCGATTTTTGATGAACGAACCTGACGGATATGTCTTTACACAAAATGCGATTGCATCCGATTTTGCATCTACGTACCCTAGAAGTGTTCAAATTTTGGACTTTTTTAAAAAGTGCAGGTGCTCAAGGCTTATGTGGTGCATTGGACCGTAAAAACGCCCCCTGTGGCCAAATTCCAAACCTTTACCTCTATCCTAACGCTCATGGCGGTTTAGTAAGTATGATGTCTAGTTCGATGAACTAAGAAAGAGCAGACGTGTTCTTTTCTCTGTTATAAAAGTCGATAAATTGAAGAAACCAGGAGCGCCAGAAACCTAAATTTTGAACAAAATTGAAATATTAGTTACAGTGCAGTATTTAAACAGTTTGGAGATTATAACTTCAAAAAATCATCCATAGATTTTGATTGAAAGTTTTCTGCAGTTTCTGAACAAGCAAGCAGTTTTCAAGTTATTCAGTCCGCAGCCATTACCATATCATTACGTCACTATTATGCCTCATCGTAAAAGTCTTACTAGTTCTGCAGCGAAGAAAACAAGTAGGCCTACTGGTAGCACTGAAGATAAAATAAAAGAACTAATTCAAGAAGCTTTAAAGTCTCATGAAAAAGATTACATTGAAGAAATCAATGCCTTAAAAGCTGAAATTATTGAACTAAAAAACAGCCAAGAATTTTTAAGTGCTCAATATGATCAACTTAAAACAAATTATGATAAACTAAAAGCTAAGAACAAAAACCAAGTCACCGAATTGCATGACCTAAAGAGTCAATCAGCTGCAATTAAAGCCCATAATTCGAAAGAAGCGGAAAAGCTGGATGCGATAGAGCAATATGGGCGCCGACAAAATTTAGAAATTAAGGGTGAACCTTTCCATGAAGGCGAAGACACCAAAAAAATTGCTATCGCAGGGGCCAAATTGCTAAATACTACGCTATCGCCAAATGATATTTCCACATCTCATAGGCTTCCCGCTCGCAATGGATCTTCCAAGTCTTCGAAAACGTCTATGTCCCCTAAAGATGATAATCCCCCTCGTCCATAATAGTACGCTTCGTAAATCGTGATGTTCGCAACCGCATATATCACAATAGATAGATGACTCGGAACCTGGATTTGAATCAATTTTCTGTCAAAGGAACGCAGCAAATTTTTATTAACGAAAACTTGACGCATACCAGGAAAAAACTATTTTGGAAAAACAAAAAACCAAGGAAGCTAAGTTTCAGTTTTTCTAAACAAATAATGGTAACATATGCGTTAAAAAATCTGAGATGACGGATCCAATTTTGATAAAAAATGATGGTGATCTAATTTAATCAAATGATCACAAGTTGAGAGATGTGATTTCCGTTAAATCGAAAACAATTTCGTTTGAATTAACTTTTACTGGGATTTCCTGTTTTAATGTTTAAGTTTTGTTTAGTTTTGTTAATGTCAAGTTCGAGTGTCAATGATTTAGATTCTTTTCTGTTCTCGAGTCAAGCGGCTTCCACGTCCTCGAGTTTATTCAACCAAACATTTTCAGCTAATGATCCATCTGTTAATCCCATTCTTGCGAATATAGAGCCTTGTTCGTACTATAACCAGCCGTCTTCTATTCACTCATACAAAACTAATGACCTCTTAATAGTTCATATTAATACTAAATCTATCCTCAAAAACTTTGATAACTTATCCCATTTTTTGTCTCAGTTCTCCACTTCTCCGGATATAATTTGTCTTACTGAGACTCGCTTAAACAAAAATCCTTTGATTTACATCAACATACCTGGCTATCAATTTGTCTATGCCAACTCAACTAGCTCGGCTGGTGGTGTAGGAATTTACGTTTCTGCACAAATTGATTTTGATGTGTATGCTAAAAACAAGCTTGATGTTAATTGTGAAGATTTATGGATTTCCTTAAACAGCAAAAAATTACATAAGAAGATAATTATAGCCACTATTTATCGTCATCCCTCATCAGATGCAAAACCCTTTATAGAAGCATTAAATTCCACATTACTCGAACCAAAAATTTTAAATTCAACTATTTTTCTCCTAGGTGACTTCAATATCAATATTTCGCAATCCTGCCGCTCACCTACTGCACAAAATTATCTCGATATGCTTTCAAGTCATGCTCTTTATCCGACTATCACTAGACCTACTCGTATAACTCCCAACTCTTTCACTATAATTGACCATATCATCACTAATTGTAACTCCCATCATATTTCTCCCGGAATAATAGAAAGTGATCTGACTGACCACTATCCTGTTTTCTGCATCATTCAAAACACAATTACTAGCAAACGTCATAATAATTACTATTATAGAGTAATGAAAAATTTTGATTTTGAAAAAGTCCTTATAGATCTTGCCTCCAAATTGCATAATTGCGACTTACCAGATTTAAACATAAGCAATGTAAATAACGTTTTTGATGTAATACTTGAAATAATCTCTTCGACCGTTAATACTCATGGCCCCTTAAAGCTAGCGTCTAGAAAAAAACAGAAAATATTAAGCAAACCATGGCTTACAAAAGGAATCATCAAGTCTATCCGACATAAGCAATTCATCCACAAATCCTTTTATCTTTTAGGCAGCGACCAGCAAAAATTGTTTTATAAAAGATATGCAAACAAACTTTCTAAAGTCAAGCAATTATCAAAAATGCTTTACTTTGAAAATGAATTCAATAACTCAGACAAACCACGTAAAATGTGGAAGACTTTACGTAACCTACTTCCCTCCAAAATGTCCTGTTCTGTTCCAAAAGTTCTTGAAACACATAATTCTGACGTAAATCATCCTTCGGACATTGCTAATCATTTCAACAACTATTTCTGTGGAATAGGAAAATCATTTGCAGATCAAATCAATGATTCATGCAACAAAGATCCGTCACACTTTCTTCGAAACAGAATACCAGAATCCATTTTCATTGCTCCTACATACCCTCAAGAAATAGAGCGTATTATATCGTCTCTGCGTAATAGTTCTTCTTCTGGTCCCGAAGGCTTTTCTTCTTTCTTTATAAAAACTGCTTCGACTGTTCTTGCTTCTCCATTATCTTTTATTTTCATTTTCTGTATTGAGAGCGGCATCTTTCCAGAATCGCTTAAAATTTCAAAAGTTATACCTATCTATAAATCTGGTGCTAAATCTGAGGTAAATAATTATCGTCCTATTTCACTCCTTCCTGTGTTATCTAAGGCATTTGAAAAAGTATTACGCAAAAGAATTACCACCTTTGTCGAAAAACATTCTGTTCTTTCATCTACTCAATATGGTTTCAGGGCGAATTACTCTCCAGAACATGCGGTTCTAGGTGTAGTTTCTACATGCTATAACAATATCTCTAATAAACAGTACACTGGACTTGTCATGCTCGATCTGAAGAAAGCATTTGATTCCGTGACTCATACAATATTACTGCGTAAGCTGGATCACTATGGCATACGGGGTAATGCACATAAATTACTTTCATCCTATTTATGCAATAGACGAAAATATGTGAACATTAACAATGTTAACTCTGACACAGAATCTATTAACTGTGGCGTTCCGCAAGGATCGATGTTAGGACCTCTTTTATTTTTACTCTACATAAATCAAAAATCAAATCTTCATTATACTCGCCGTATTACGCCGAAGCGTGTAACGAGTGGCGGGGCCCATCTCCGCGACTTAGCGCCTGGGCTACACAGCTCCGAAGAAACGTCGCAGCGGTGGCGAGCCGTTGGCGACACTGTGCCGATTTGACCGGCCCGGGAATTGAACCCCAGACCTCCCGTACCGATAGCGTGCGCTTAGCAACTGAGCTAACCGGCCGGTTTACTCTACATAAATGACTTGGAAAATTCAGTGAATAACACACCTAGACTTTTTGCAGATGATACATGTATAATTGCCAACTCATCTTCTATTTTAGAACTAGAACAGCATTTAAACCTGGAACTGAACAATATAGCAAGTTGGATATCAGCCAACAAGCTTACTCTTAATCCTGCAAAATCTTTTGCCTTAATTGTTTCTCCTAAATCTAAAAACAATTCTATTACTATGAATGTTAACTTTCTTGTCGATTTTGTTAGATCCCAATTACTTTCCCTAATATGATTACCCTCTTCAATCTATTACGAGACAAACGCCACTTCACTTCTAAATCCCATACAATTTCTTGATAAGTTCGTGTATTTGTGAATTACGTTTTATTTTGGCAACACATATTTGGCTCGTGAAATTACGGCAAATGCACGTGGTTTGATCATTGCGTAATCGATGGAACTTAATGAACGACCGAGCTTCTAGCTTTAAATTTGAGAATTTTATTGCAAATACTGACGATTATGAGACAGTCCTTGGTTTGAACGAAACAATTCTTGGTTTGAACACAATTGGTGAGTTAAAGATTGTTTGTTATCTTAAAGTATAATGTTATCTTATTGAGTGAATTTAAATATAGTTTGAGTTAATTCACCGAAATACGTTTTCTTTCTCTTAACCATTGGTTTGTGATTAATTTTGCACTCTACATGAAATGAAAGGTTAATCCAATATCGTAATATTCTTCTATACGTTTGTGACTATAAATCCCTGTTATGCAGTCGAATTAATTTGTACATACTGAATAGCTCGTTGTTTAATAAGCAATCTATTAATTACTTTCTTAGCCAACTTCAGTGTCAACCGACAATACACACGGTTTGTACTTTAATATGTGGTATATATAATTAATCAACCGATAATTAATCATAACATATAGCGATTATTTTGATGAATTGTATTCCAAGATGGGATCACTTGTGCATAGTACGTTTATGTCAGTTCTCGCCTCGAAATTTCTTTCCTGCATTTGGCTTAAGTTATTGCGTGTTTGTTTACATGTTTTCCTGTACTTGGCTTAAGTTATTGCGTGTTTGTTTATTTGTTTATATGTTTATTAATTTTGTGTTTACAACTTTAATAGAAAACGGTGTGTGTACCTACTCTATGGTCATTCAATTTGGTTGAGGTCACGCACACTAGTGAACAAGCAAATCAAGAAGTTCCTTCCAACATTTAAGTTTAATCAACAAAGTTTTCAATTCTACTCGGAAGGAAAATTCAAGTTAACGGAATCAAGGTACAAGTTACAATAGACGCTGGTATTTTCTTTACTGCGGTTTCATTGTGAACACTGAATAGCTCGCGATTGAGCGACGAATTATACACATTCGTGTCTGTAAAAAGCACGTTTGTCAATCGTGCTGCGTTTCGACAGCAATTTCGGCAATCACAGCGAACTGTGGATTTGCGTTCTATTATAATAACCTTTAAAAGGTTCGACTTCGTCCATTTTCCAATTTGTAAAGGTTTCGTTTTACGAAACTAATTACGGGTTTAGCAGTTTGCCCGGATGTTACTCGACGCTGATATTATATGCAATTTCGTTGCTGTTTATTAGTGTGGTGTTTATATTTACGTTTATGGAACTTAGAAGTGGGCGTATATGTCACGCTATGAATCCTGTTAATGAAAAGGTTATTTCAGAAGCTGTTGCTTCTCTGATAGAATTGTACAGGAAAGCTGATATTCTCATGACTGATATGAGTAATGTTAATGATATTCAATCTTTCTTACCTGACGTTAATTCCGCTTATGATCGCTTAGTTTCTTTATGTTCTAACTTAAATGATAATGACCTGATCCCGAGTACTTCCCTTAGCAAGCTAGATGTTGATGCAGGGTATTGGGGGTTCAAAGCGAAAGTTCAGCACTGGTTAGATAAAGCGTCTTCTAGCAATGTAGATTCTGGTCAGTACAGAAGGGATGCTAGGTCTCCTGTCTCTAGTGGCCAAATGGTCTCTTCGAGAAATCAACCTGCGGTAAGTATGCCTAGCATAGGCCAGACTGAAGGAATGGTCCACTCTTCTGCGAAAGCTACTCTTCAGGCAAGAAATCCCCCTGGGCTGCTTCTTTCACCACCAGCTGGTGTTTCCCCTGGTTCTTCGCACGATGTTCCTCCTGGTATATCGTCTGACGTTCAACTTCCTGATGTTTCTCCGCCTTGTTTCGAAAAGGACGTTTTGCCTTATCAATCTCGATCTTATAAAAAATCACACAGATCATCCAAGTCTTCTAAAGGATCTAAGACTTCTACCACAGCTACTTCTGCTAGTCGTTTGGAGGAAGCAAAGATTAAGCTTGAACTAGCTCGCCTGACAAAGATGCAAAACCTTGAAAGATTACGAGAAGAAGAGGAGATTCAACGGGTCAAAGCAGACATGGAAAGACAGAAGGCAGAGATGGAAGAGCAGATGAAACAACGACAGGAAGAAATGAAACGGCAGCAGGTAGAAATGAAACGGCAGCAGACAGAGTTGGAAGAAGAGATGAAACGACGCCAAGAAAAGCTGAAAAATAGACAGGAAGAAATGCGAGCAAAATGGCAAAGAGAAAAGCTGGCTGCAGAGGATGAGCGTCGCATTGAGGCCGCAAGACTAGAAACTACCCTTCGTAGAGCTGAAGTTCAATACGATGATCTTTCTTCCACTCATTCTTTAAATGTTGGAGTAGCTCAACGTTCTTCTCTGCATACCTTTGATCTTGCGGTAGGGAAACAACGTTCGCAAATGTCTGCTTTCAATAAGTCTTCTCGGGAAGCTCACCCTAATCCTTCGCGGTTAGGACTTGGCCATCTCTACACCGAAACGCAATGTCCCAGGCTGCATACTGGAAATGAGCAAGTTTCTCGACCAACTGTGCGAGTAAATTCACATCAAGCTCGAGACATTGGGATGGAGGTACCGGATCGTATACCGGCTGCCCAGGTCTACGAGTCCGATCGTTGGGAAAGACCTGAGTACACATCGCCCCGTACCTATAATCGATATCTAGACCCAGATCGGCTTTTGCCTAAGCCCAGTATCAAGTTATTTGAAGGTGACCCTTTGGATTATTGGGCCTTTTACAATCGTTTTCGAGGTCACATTGGGGACTGGCTGTCTTTAAAACGACAGCTTTCTTATTTATTGCAGCACTGTTCTGCTGAAGTGGCCAATAATATCCAGCATTACGCGGATCTTCATGATGACCAGTATGCATATGAGTTGGCTTGGCAGGAGCTCAAGTACAGATATGGCCAGCCACACATCATAGCACAAGCATGTGAAGAAAGGTTGACTTCCTTTCCTAAACTTGACAAGGACACAGCTGATCGACTGAATAAGCTTTCTGTTCTGATGAAACGATGCTGCCATGCTTTAGCAGATGACCGAGTTGCGTCCAGTTTAGACTCTGTACCCTTTCTCACTGCAATTGCTAGTAAATTTCCTCTGGATCTTAAGCGTAAGTGGGTTGACACAGCGGTAAAAATCACCGAAGAATCTGGTCGCAATGCTTCCTTTAAGGACCTAGCACTTTTCGTGGAAACTCAAGCGAAGGTTTCTAACTCCACTTTCGGCTTAAAACTTTTTGGTCCAAGTTTATCACGAAGTGACCCTCCTAAGAAAACTAAAGCTGTTACATTTCAAACGACTACAAAGAGTGAAAGCGAAGTCGAAAAATCTTTGCCTAAGCCGAAATGCCACTGCTGTTCGGAGATGCACAAACTTTACCAATGCAGCAAGTTTCGCGAATTGCCTCTTTCGGACAGGTCTCAATTAGTTAAAAAGCATAAGTTGTGTAAACGCTGTCTTAATCCTGGGCACCATGCTAAAAGCTGTACTCTTAATATAAAGTGCAAGAGGAAGAATTGTGATAAGCGTGACGATCACAATAGTTTGCTGCATACTCCGTACTCCTTGTCTAAGGAGAGTTCAAGCGACTCCAAAAGTGGCAACTCTGCTCCCGATCCTGATCCTTCAGCCAAACTAGTCGAGACAAAAACTCTTGCGCTGTCTTCTCGTACTTCTGGCATTACTACTAGTAGTAGAGCCTATTTGGATATTGTTCCTGTGAAGGTAAAAAGCAATGACCATGTCGTGTACACTTATGCCCTATTAGATACGGGATCCGATAGGACATTTTGTGAGCAATGTTTAGCGAAGAGGTTAGACTTAGAAAGCTCAGTTCCAGCGAAGTTGGCCATTCAGACCTTGTCACCTGGAAACCCTTATGTTCTTAATACCATAGCTGTATCCTTTTCCATATGTTCTTTAAACGACGACTACGCTATGAATTTGTCCGAGGTAGTAGTCGTTGATAATATCCCTGTAGTTCCATCTGTTGCTCCTAGTTCAGAGAGTATTCAGAAGCACTCTCATCTTTGTGATGTGTCTTTGACCGAGATTGAAGGGGGCTCTGTTACTCTGCTGATAGGAAGTGACTATGCTGCTGCGCATCGGTGCATTGAGAGCAGGTTCTCTCCCGACCCCGACTTAAGCCCCGATGCAGTCTTGACTCCGTTTGGATGGATGTTACGTGGAACATCTTTAGCTGGTGACAATGATATTTTTTCTCAAGAGACATCTACCAACTTACTTGTGCGGGGATATCAGTGGCCGCCTGACCTGCACGATCTGGAGAGCCTAATCGTGACCGATGAAGGAGAATTCTTTTCGACTTCACCAACTCCAGAAATTAGTGACATGGAAGATATTCTTAAATTGCTCAAACAGCACAAAGAAATTGGTGAGCTTGGATGCAAGTACGCATTAGAAGACCCAATTGCCTATGATATTATGTCCCGAAATCTGCAGTACGAAGATGGGCATTATCAGCTTCCACTTTTATGGCGCAATGCTGCTGCTTCGTTGCCGGACAGCCGTAAAATGGCTCTTCGACGCCTTGATAGCTTAAAGAAGCGCTTATCAAAGGACCAAACTTTACATCAGCGCTACACCATGCAAATGGAAAAGACAATTGAAATGGGTCACGCTGAGCAAATACCGGTGACGGAAACTAGCCCATCTTGTGGTCTTAAGGAATGGTACATTCCTCATCACCCAGTTTTAAATCCGAAAAAACCGGATAAGGTCAGGATCGTCTATGATTGCGCTGCCTCAGCAGATGGCAAATCCCTTAACGATTTCTTGATGAAAGGGCCTGACCTCATGAACTCTTTGGTGGGGGTACTATTGCGATTCAGGAGAGAAAAGATCCCTATTATAGCGGATATAGAATCCATGTTTTACCAGATACGAGTGCCTTCCTCGGATCGAGGTGCCTTAAGATTCTTCTGGTAGCCTCTAGGCAATCTAAATGCAGAACCATCTGTTTACCAAATGACAGTTCACTTGTTTGGCGCTAAGAGTTCTCCCAGTTGCGCTTCGTTTTGCCTCCGACAAACTGCCAAGGAATTTGGTAGGCATTTTGATCCTTTCATCTCTGAAATTGTCCACAAAAACTTCTATGTAGATGATTGTTTAGTTAGTGTCAAAAATGAAAAAACCGCGATCGAAGTGGTGCAACAACTAAGTGCTCTGCTACTAAAGGGAGGATTCAAACTCAGGAAGTGGATGTCTACCAATGACGTTGTAATGCAGCATATTTCTGAAGAGGATAGAGCTAAATCTCCTCTAAATGCAATGCCTTCTACTACCCTTCGCAATTGTGTACTTGGCGTCGACTGGTGCGTTGCCACGGACGAATTCTTCTTTAAGATCTCTATACCAACTTCTTGTGCAACCAAGCGAAATATCCTCTCCATAACCAACTCTCTTTACGATCCACTAGGTTTCGTATTACCTGTGGTGCTTCGGGCTCGTCTCGTTTACAGTGAAATATGTAAAGCTAAATTAGATTGGGACGAACCTTTAACTGGTGCTAACCTCAAGCAATGGGAGTCTTGGATTCAGAGCTTGGTGGGTCTTGAGAACATTAGAGTCCCGCGTTGTTTCAAGGAGATTTCACATGAGCCAATCCAGCTACAGCTTCATTTCTTCTCGGACGCGTCCAATGTGGCGAGAGGTGCAGTTTGTTATGCTAGAATTATTGGTCAAGATTCTAAAATAATCTGTCGTCTGATAATGGCAAAATGTCACGTTACTGGGTCTGGACAACATACCATACCTCGGCTCGAATTGGAAGCCGCTCTTGATGCTGTCAAACTCTCAAACACAATAAAACGAGAACTAGAGATCCCAGATGCACCTTGTCTATTTTGGACTGACTCTACTATTGTTCTTCAGAGTTTACGAGCAGATGTAAAGAAATTTTCTTTGTATCCACGAAATCGTCTACAGCGGATATTGCAACATTCTAAAGTGCATGATTGGAATTTTGTTGGTACAAAGTTAAATCCTGCTGACAAACTCACCCGTGGATTGAGTGCAAAATCGTTGGCTAAAGATCTGATGTGGTATGAAGGCCCTCCGTTTCTCAAGCATCCACCAGATAAATGGCCTATTCTCCCATCGAAATCTTCTTCTCCAGAGCTGCCTCGAAAGTTTGACCTCGAGAAGAACCTTGTTTTCACTACAGCATCTTCTACCAATGAAACAAGTAGCTCTCGGCCTAACACTCAGTCACCAATGATGACTCTTATTGATAGTTTTTCTTCTCTGAACAGACTAAAATTATCTATAGCATGGCTTGCTCGATTTAAGCTTTACTTACACCGCCAAATGACGGGTACAAATCTGCCACCTCAACAACCAATATCAGTTGCAGAGTTGGAAAAGTCTGAATTAGACCTCATTCAGTACGTTCAACGGAACAACTTTGTTCACGAAATGTCCTGCATTGAAAGGAACCAGCAAATTTCTCGAAAATCTTGCTTATATCGACTCGATCCGATTATGGCAGACGGTCTGTTGCGAGTTGGTGGCCGCTTAGATAATGCCAGTCTGGCATTTGATCTAAAGCATCCAATCATTTTACCAGAATCTGGACAGTTTACTTTCTTAATCATTAATCATGTACATTCCAAGGTTGTGGGACACTGTGGCATAAATACTACTTTAAATAGCTTATGTCAACGTTTCTGGGTCATTAATGCCAAAGCCGCAGTGCGCCGAGTTGTAAACAGATGCGTCACTTGCAAGAAATGTAATGCCAGATCTGAACGCCAGTACATGGCCGACCTACCTTTAGCACGTTTTCAAATTCACGAGCCACCCTTCACGCACGTAGGTGTGGATTATTTTGGGCCTCTAATGGCCAAAGTCAAGAGATCGCAGATGAAGAGATATGGGTGTCTCTTTACGTGCACAACCACACGTGCTATTCATTTGGAGTTATCTTATGATATGACCGCTTCTTCTTTCATCAACGTTCTACGCAGGTTCTTGGCTCGCCGAGGTCCAGTGAAATGCATTTACTCGGACAACGGCATAAATTTTGTAGGTGCTCAGCGAATCCTCAATCACTCGTTTTTCGAGAACCAAAATACTGAGATTCACAACTATCTACGAAAACAAGGAACAACCTGGTCTTTCAATCCTCCCAATGCTAGCCATATGGGAGGAATATGGGAACGGATGATCAGATCAGTGAGGAAAGTTTTACTCGCCATCATGCCTAAGGCTGCTTTGAATGATGACGAACTGCAGACTTTGCTTACTGAAGTTGAAGCTGTGGTCAACTCTCGTCCTTTGACTGAAGTCGTTCCGGATGTAGGTCAGTCTTCTCATCCATTGACTCCAAACCACCTTCTTCGACTTAACCCCGAAATCGTCCCTCCACCGATTGAATCAAACGAATCTGACAACTATTCGAGACAACGCTTCAGAGTCGTACAATTTGCTGCAGACGAATTCTGGAAAAGGTGGGTCGTCGAGTACGTCAAAACCATTCAACTGCGTGGAAAATGGCACCAGAAACGTCGAAACTTGGCTTTAGGAGACGTCGTTTTAATCACAGAATCCCATACTCCCAGAGGTCAGTGGCCATTGGCTAAAGTTACGAAGGTCTTCCCTGACAAGAAAGGTTATGTAAGGACAGTGGTGTTGCAGACAAAGGATGGTCTAGTTAAACGGCCCATTTCGAAACTTTGTCTCATTCTTCCTTCTAACTCTGCGTGAATGCTGAGAGAGATTCTGTTTCTTGAATGCTTGGATGTGAATTTGACTTTGAATGTTTATGATTTGGTGTTTTTTTTTCTGTTTGCGATACAGTGTGACAGTCTCTTTTGGGTGGGGAGTGTTAACTTTCTTGTCGATTTTGTTAGATCCCAATTACTTTCCCTAATATGATTACCCTCTTCAATCTATTACGAGACAAACGCCACTTCACTTCTAAATCCCATACAATTTCTTGATAAGTTCGTGTATTTGTGAATTACGTTTTATTTTGGCAACACATATTTGGCTCGTGAAATTACGGCAAATGCACGTGGTTTGATCATTGCGTAATCGATGGAACTTAATGAACGACCGAGCTTCTAGCTTTAAATTTGAGAATTTTATTGCAAATACTGACGATTATGAGACAGTCCTTGGTTTGAACGAAACAATTCTTGGTTTGAACACAATTGGTGAGTTAAAGATTGTTTGTTATCTTAAAGTATAATGTTATCTTATTGAGTGAATTTAAATATAGTTTGAGTTAATTCACCGAAATACGTTTTCTTTCTCTTAACCATTGGTTTGTGATTAATTTTGCACTCTACATGAAATGAAAGGTTAATCCAATATCGTAATATTCTTCTATACGTTTGTGACTATAAATCCCTGTTATGCAGTCGAATTAATTTGTACATACTGAATAGCTCGTTGTTTAATAAGCAATCTATTAATTACTTTCTTAGCCAACTTCAGTGTCAACCGACAATACACACGGTTTGTACTTTAATATGTGGTATATATAATTAATCAACCGATAATTAATCATAACCTATAGCGATTATTTTGATGAATTGTATTCCAAGATGGGATCACTTGTGCATAGTACGTTTATGTCAGTTCTCGCCTCGAAATTTCTTTCCTGCATTTGGCTTAAGTTATTGCGTGTTTGTTTACATGTTTTCCTGTACTTGGCTTAAGTTATTGCGTGTTTGTTTATTTGTTTATATGTTTATTAATTTTAACCAGTTGGTTGGTGGTACAGAACTTGAAGATAGCCAGAAGCAGAGGTTTCATATTTCCCGAAGCTTTTCGTCTGACACTTGTCAAGGGAATCGTCAGAATAAAGAATGTAGAGCTGAGACCGCTTATAAAAGCGAGAGAGAGAAAGAGAGAAGTCGTTTCTGATTGGACGAAAAGTGTCGACCAATCAAAAAAAAAAAAATTCCCTTGACAAGTGTCAGACGAAAAGCTTCGGGAAATATGAAACCTCTGCTTCTGGCTATCTTCAAGTTCTGTACCACCAACCAACTGTTTAAATACTTCCGAAAACGGTACAGCGACCAGCAGCTCAAATTACTGAACAAGCTGGTCAGAACACGCGGTAGAATTCGAGCTCTGACGTCTTCAACAGTCTTTTTAAAGACTTGCATCTCGCAACGAACACTTCCCAAGTTCGTTCGATCACGGATCGAGAAGTCTCGCGCTAGACATAGCCCCAACATTGAGCGCGCATTCATGAATGACGAGATCGAGAAAAATCGGTCCTTAATCGCCGTTCTCAAAAGTGAAATTCGCTCACTTTGGCAAGAAGCCAGGCGCTTCTTGTCATTTTTCGATTTGCTGCGTTTCTGTCGATATGTAGCGATCATTGATGATCGTAAAGAAAGAGTTAATCGACAGAAAAACGCAAGAAATCTGCAGTTACTTCTGCAACAGCGTTTTGGCAACCGGGCAAACCCGAGTACGAAGAACATCGTCAACCTGTTTGATTACAAACTCTCTGCCACCGAAGAGTTCGTTCTGTCCCACGGTCTCAATTTCTGCCTACCACCCTCCACCGTGAAGAGAGAAGAAGTGTTCGCTGAGTTTGAAGTCCTCATCGCCCAACTGCAACATCATACTCACCAGTCGGCTGACCAACGCGACGCCCTTCGGGCAAAGCTGAGTGATTTAGCTCATGCGTATTGCGGCAGCCCCATTGACATTGGGGATTTTCTTATGAAAAAAGAGTGTTTTCAGGCTATCAAGGCATTACGATCTAATGATGACATCCTCATCACGAAGCCCGACAAAGGATCCGGCGTAGTCATCATGAACAAGACAGACTACATTTTCAAAATGGAGTCCATCCTTCATGATGAGTCCAAATTCAAGGTCCTTGGCCCAGTCCATTCCAACGACAATACAGCCAAACTGGAGTCTCGATTACAACGTCGGTTATTGAAGCTTCATAAGGACGACCTCTTACCACCTGGAGTTTTTGAAGCTATTCGACCCACAGGCTCCCTAAGACCACGGATGTACGGTCTTCCGAAGACGCATAAGAAGGATATACCACTACGCCCTATCCTCTCGATGGTTGGCTCATCCCAGCATCAACTGGCTAAATGGCTCACATCTGTTCTTGATCCCGTGCTCTCACTTTACTCTACCTACTGCATCAGCGATTCTTTTACTTTCGTTGACACCCTTCGTAACTCTGGCCTCTCACCTCCTTCTGTCTTTCTCTGTTCTTTTGACGTTTCCAGCCTTTTTACTAATGTCCCCCTCGCAGAGACTATTGAAATCTGCGCAGACGCTCTGTACAACAGTGTTCTCACACCTCCTCCCTTCCCGCGTAATATTTTTGTTGAATTGATGCAAACTGCCACGTGCTCAGTTGAATTCAGTTTTAACAATATTATGCACAAGCAAATTGACGGCGTAGCTATGGGATCGCCTTTGGGACCAGCTCTTGCCAACATCTTTGTAGGTTTTTGTGAATCTAAGCTGTTTAAAAACGTGAAGAAACCTCTTCTTTACCATCGCTACGTTGATGATACCTTTGTAGCGTTTAACAATGAAGCGGATTGTGAAGAGTTTTTCTGTCACCTTAACTCTCTTCATCCTTCTCTACGCTTCACGTTTGAAAAAGAGTGTGACAATTGTCTTCCGTTTCTTGATGTTCTCGTTGAGAAACATGATACTGAATTCATCACTTCCGTCTACAGAAAGCCTACATTTACAGGACAATACCTACGTTGGAATTCTTTTAACCCGAGGAAGCAGAAAATCAGCCTCATTAACACTCTAGTCCATCGTGCTCTGATGATCTGCTCCAAAGGTAAACTCTCGAGCGAATTAGACAACATCCGTTCCATCATGGCTGAAAATGGCTATCCCGACCACGTGGTCAACTCTTCCATTACCAAGAAGATACGAAACTTCCACAGACCACCGTCATACGGACCGAAGAAATGTCCTGTTTATCTACATCTTCCATGGTTGGGTGCTATTTCGACGAGGTTCGAAAAGCAAGTCGCTTCAGCAGTTCAACGCTGTTACTTCTCGGTGGAGCCTCGCGTCGTTTTTACGACTAGAAAACTTCTGCCCACAAGCAAAAAAGATGTGCTTCCTGCTTCTCAACAGAGCAATATCGTTTATGAATTTTCGTGCCACTGCGACAGTCGGTACGTGGGTCGCACATCTCAACGGCTGCAGGACAGAATTAAGCAACACGTTCCCAAATCTGTGAGAACTGGTCAAGTTTCTCAAGATCGCAAGGCCTTCAATCGCTCGTGCAAATTGACCAATCACGAACCTATTTGCGACTCGGCAATTGGACAACATCTGCTGACCAATCAATCTTGTGCCTTACATTACAGCGATGACAGATTCTCGATCCTTTCAAAAGGTCGCTCGGCTTTCCATCTATCTGCCTTAGAAGCCACTTACATCAAAGTTTCTCGACCAATCCTGTGCCGGCAAAAGGAGTTTGTCTACACGCTGAAAATCTCTCACTAGCGCTTCTGTTTTTGATTGGTCGACACTTTTCGTCCAATCAGAAACGACTTTTCTCTCTCTCGCTTTTATAAGCGGTCTCAGCTCTACATTCTTTATTCTGACGATTCCCTTGACAAGTGTCAGACGAAAAGCTTCGGGAAATATGAAACCTCTGTTTATTAATTTTGTGTTTACAACTTTAATAGAAAACGGTGTGTGTACCTACTCTATGGTCATTCAATTTGGTTGAGGTCACGCACACCAGTGAACAAGCAAATCAAGAAGTTCCTTCCAACATTTAAGTTTAATCAACAATGAATCTATCTTACCAACAACGCAAAATTGAGGTAGTTGACTGTGTTAAATACCTTGGAATACATTTAGATAATAAATTGCAATTCAAACAACATATTAAAATGCTAGAAACCAAACTTTCTCGTCTTCTTGGAGTTCTTTACAAAACCAAATCGTTTTTACCCAACCATATACTTAAAAAATTATATTATGCGTTTATCCACTCTCATTTGACTTTTGGATTACTAGTTTGGAGTGCAACTCCTAAATCTAATTTATCAAAATTGCAAAGAATTCAAAACAAAGCAATTCGTTTACTTGCAGAAGCGGCTTGGCGAGATCATGCTTCTCCTCTCTATGCGCAACTTAATATTTTGTCCTTGGATAAACTAGTTTTACTTGTCTTAGCAAGTTTTATGCATAAATACCATCTTAAAAAACTACCGAAAATTTTTGACAATATATTTACTTTGGTATCATCAATTTACTCCCGATCAACTAGAAACTTTTCCAAATATCAACAATACTTTATTCCGCAGTTTGCTACTAATTTACTGCAAAGTCATATCAAGTTTCGAGGCTCAAAAATCTGGAACAGCATACCCGATAAACTTAAACAACAAAATCACAAACAGTTTAAAAATAAATACAAAAAGTTATTACTTACATTTTTTGACTTTGATCAATGAGCCAATTCATGCATATGTCTGAATTGTATTCATGAATTGTATTCATCTATTTATATTTATGAATTATATTTATGAATTGTCTGAATTGTATTCATGAATTGCATTCATGAAACGTATGCATGAATTGGCTCATTGATCAAAGTCAAAAAATTGATACCCAGCCTGTGCAACTTTATTACTTACACTTTAAGTTTTTGCCTATTTGGATTAGATTACTAATGTAGTTTTGGTACTGTATTTCGTAACTCGGCAACACATTTTTTTTTTCTGTCTTTTTTCCTTTTTTTTTGATAGTATGAAACTTGATTATGTCATATGTAGGCCTACTAGATATTTTCACAGGTGGTCGCTTGACTCGAAGACCTTTAGGTCCCTTCGCGACCTTCCTATGTACATCTGTAAGTCTACTCCTTGTGCCGTGCTTTATTTGACGTTGATGTTATTGTTTGTGATTGTTTAACATCGTGGGCTTTCAGATGCATGAAAATAAACTGGTTGTTGTATGCCCATTTTACTTCAAGGAGAATCTCCTTATGACGTCATTTTTATTTAAAAGTACCATAATTTGAGTTTTAAAACAGATAGAAAATCCAAACAAACTGCATTCTATTTTTTCGAGGGTGTGGTTTACACTAAGGGTGCAAATGATGACGCCACTTATGTATGACGTCATATTCAACATTTGTGGGGGGTCTGCTCTGTAAGTAAGTTTATTTTTCCAAACACAAAGTACGCTGAAAAAAAATGTTAGCAATGTCTCATGGATAACACTGCAATACTATGCACTTTGGAATGGAGTGGGAAAAGCCAGAAATCCAGCCATCTAGTCAACTACCCCAGATATTGAATCTGATTTCAATAGTTTTTGAAAACAACAATGTAGAAAACGAAAAGCACAAAAACATAGGCAGAAAAATCAAGTCGGTACATTATTTTACATAATAGACAGATCAATGACAATCGTAAGCACTCAGAAAATGTTCAGAGTTAAAGTAATTTATGTCAAACATCCAGAGGTGGGCATTCCGCAATTTGAAGCGCAAAGCGCTAGTTGCGCAACTTCCGCACGTGCGGAAGTTGCGAAGCGCTTTAACAAATTATTTTTAACCATTGCGCAAGTTGCGCTGCGCTTCAAGGAAAATAAATCCTTCTTGCGCTTTATTGCGTTGCGAACTGAAAAAATATATAATAATGTGCGCATTATTGCGCTGCGAACTGAAAAGAATCTGGTTGCTTGCGCTTTGTTGCGTTGCGCACTGTCGGAAGTTGAAATACTGCGTTGCGCTTTGTCGGATTAATTAAAGCGCAATGTGCTGGAGTAAGCAGTTTTTTGTAACTGTTTTTAATAGAATAGCAGTTTGTTTCTTGATGCGTACAATAGGCCTATAGGTCAATTTATTGTAGCAGAAATTTTCAGCTCATCAGAAATGTGATGCACTAAAGTCTTTTGCTTTTTAAAATAATTGCAAATGCTTAAAGAGATCATTGAATGTTGAATAAATCGTATTTACTAGTTGTTGTGGAGAACTTTGCCGCATATGCAAATTATGATTTACCGCGATGAGGTGCTTTTAACGGCACGCGACAATGCAACGTGGCGCAGTGGTTTGGAGCGTCGTTTTTACGACGACCATGATCGCAAGGTTGATGGTTCAACTCCCAACCTAGTCTCGTTGTTGCGTCCTTGGATAAGATGCTTCATGTTGATTATCTCTGCTTGGTGAAATCTGGCAAGCGGCAAATTAAATAAGTCAGAAGCAAAATTCAACCGGAAAACTCAGAAACAAAGGCAACTCCTAAGCGAGTCTGGATTCGTCCTAAGCTGCGCCTCCTTTGCTTTCTCGTTATAAGAGGATGAAGATGAAGAAAGCAATCATGAGCAACGCAACTTTTTTCGCTTCTTATCTAATTTTCCTGTTGATTGACCACGAAAAATCCTGTTACAGTCACTTGCATTAAAATCGTTGTCGCGTTGTAGACAACTGCGTGCTGTTAAAAGCACCTACAAAAATAACTCAAGAAAAAATTGCATTGCTTATACATCTACTCGTTGCGCTTTATTAAATTTTTCATTGCGAAAGTTGCGTTGCGCTTTTTCTTTTGTATAAACCTCATTGCGGAAGTTGCGTTGCGCTTCAATGCAAAAAAATTATTGATTGCGAAAGTTGCGTTGCGCTTCAGTCAATTTAAAAATTAGGTTGCGCTAGTTGCGTTGCGTTTCATGACTTAACAGAACTTTTGCGCTTTGTTGCGCTGCGCTTCAACCAATTTTTAAAAAATGCCCACCTCTGCAAACATCACAAGAACTTCGACAACATCAACAATCACTAATAGTAATTGGACATTACACTAGTTACAGAAAAAATGTTCAAAAATAACTTGCCCTTTTCCCTGCCGTGGTTGCGAAATTTAGGCCTCTGTAAATCTGGATAACAGAGATTGACAAATTTCATGAATCGACTATAAGATACTGATCAGATGTTTAAAGAAATACTATTCCACAATTTCACCCACGTAAAAAAACATGAAGACTGTCCATGTGTTGTACTCATTCTAGGCAAAACTAGATTTTTTATTGAAGAATTTCTTGTGTTATAGTTATGTGTATCTGTCATAAATTTGAAATAATTCCAAATCACATTGGGCAGATCATTATTAATAAATAGTACATAAACTTTACTAGTTCAAGCTTAAATATATCTTCAAGCTTCAAGATTTTATGGGATAAATTTAGGAGAAGAATTAAATTCAATTAAGGAAAACCAAAAAAGATATGAAGAGCAGCATCTCCAAAACAAAGCTGTGTCTGCTGTTGCTGCTTCTAATGTTGCAGGTGACGGTGCTGCTGCTCAAGCAATACAACTGCAGGAGATGAGCCATGCTATTCGGAGGTTGGAGTGCATGGTTGAGAAACTTGACCAGGATCTCCATTCTGCTGAACGTCATCTGGATGATTTGGAGCAGTATGGACGGCGGAACTGCTTAATTTTACATGGGTGTAAAACTGAATCATTAAAAAAGGCCAGTTATTCCGATTTTGAAAAGTTTGTGCTTAAATTGTTAAATAACAGGCTAAAACTAGATTTGACATCAAATCGGAAGACATTGATACTTGTCATATTCTTCCATCTAGGCGGAAGGATACACATCCAATCATCATTAAATTTGTGCGTCGATCTGTTCGTCAGGCTGTTTATCAAAAGAAAAGGAATCTCAAGAGCAGTGTCGAAAATCCGGAAAAACTTGCACTCACAGTCACAGAATCCGTCACTAAACGTCGTTTTTCACTCTTGTCCGAGGCAAGAGCTGCTTTTGGATTTAAAAATGTTTGGACCCTAAACGGTAATGTGTTTTGTTCTTATCAAGATAATCGTTTTAGTATAATTGATTTTAGAGACATTATTAAGATCTGTGGTCCTATCTAGAGTAGCCTATTGCCTTGGTAGCTTTTTTATTCCGTGAACCTCACAACTTGCTTAGAATAATTCTGTTTTCTTGCTTTTCTGGTTATGTTAACTTCCCGCGCTTTCTACCTTATGCCTGGTGATATCTGAATTGATTCAAATTTCTATGCCTTGTAGCTCTTAGCCTCTGAAACTTTCAAAAAGTACCCTTTATCACTTTTTGATCCTTACATGTCTCACCATGACAGGTTTTCCTTTCCTTTTTCCTCAATTTCCGATGATGATTTTGCAAATCAGTTCCAAGCAAATGTGAAATCTCATAACTTTGTACTTCCTGACGCGAGTCTACTTAACTCATTATTTTCTAATTTTTTACCTGATAACCCTGAATGTACTTCTGATGATGATGAAGAGACCACTCTTTTCCCTTCCAACGAAACTAAGTGTATTGCTAGTGATAGTGCTTTTTCTTTTCAGCCATTTGAATTTAATAATCACAATTTTACAGCCCTAAGTCTCAATATCAGATCTATTAATAATTATAAAAATTTTGCCAAGATAGAGGCTGTGCTGTCATCCTTAAATTTTTCCCTACCATTATCTCAGTATCTGAAACTTGGCTTCGACAATCTCAATCTTCTTACCAACCTATTCTCCCTGGTTACACGTTTGTCACTAATTCTAGATCTAGACATAGAGGAGGAGGTGTAGGGTTCTTTGTTCTTAGTAAAGTAAAATTCTTAATCAGGTCAGATTTAAACATAATGGTTGAAAACATTTTTGAGTCTTTATTTGTTGATGTTCAAATTGGTCCTAAAACTTTGACTTGTGGAACAATTTATCGATCTCCTAGTCGAAACCAGGATTCACATTCTAGCTTCATAAATTTATTAATTTCTACGTTGACCAAAATTAAACAGAGTAGTGACTACTTCTTATTTGGTGATTTCAATTGCAATATATTAGATGCTGAAGATATCCTTACTTCAGAATTTGTAGATTTAATGTTTGAACATGCATATTTTCCTGTAATCAAAAAGCCAACCAGAATTACTAGCACCAATGCTACTCTTCTAGATCACATTTGAACTAATGTCATTTCATCCCAAAGTATCAAAGCAGGCATTCTTACTTATGAGATATCAGACCACCTTTCAGTATTATTATCTCCTAGATTAAGTAGTTATTCCCAAGCCCCTGGTTTAAAGTACAGAAGGTGTTTCTCAGATACAAATATATCTAAATTTAATGCATCTGTTGAGTCTCTGGATATAACCGCAGTATTAAATGAAAGTGACCCCAATCTTAGTTTTAAGTTGTTAATGTGTTTGTATAATACTGAATTTAACAAACACTTTCTCCTTGCTCGTGTCAAAAGAGACGAAAAGCTTTGCTCCATGGTTTGACACTGAGTTGCAGGCTTTGCTATCAAAAAAAGAAAAATTATTTAAGATTTATACGCACCAGAAGACCTCTCATACAAAAGAGGCCTTCACAAAAATCAGAAATTATTATTTTCGTTGAGTTAGAGTAAAGAAGCAAGAATACTACAGAACTAAATTTGCGAAGTATAAATCGGACATTAGATCCACGTGGCGTTCTATTAATTTCCTTCTCGGCAAAGCTAAATCAAATGAATGTAGCTCATTGAAAATACAGGATAATCTAATTAATGATCCTGCCGAAATAGCCAACAACTTCAATCACCATTTTGCTACTGCTGCTGCTAGTCTTACTAGCTCCCTCCCTTTTTTTAACTCCCACTTCAGTAATTACTAAGGACCCCGTTGCAAAGATTCGATGTTTGTGTGGCCGACATCTCCATACGAGATTAAAGACATAATTCGAGAACTTAAGCCTAAACTAAGTGCTGGTTTTGATGAAATTCCCTCCGAAGTACTAAAATCTTCCCCAGATATTGTGTTAGTTGCCTTATCTCACATCTTTACCCTTTCACTGAGCGCTGGTAAATTCATTAACTATTTTAAGCTTGCTAAAGTTTTCCCAGTTTTTAAAAAAGGCGACCCTCATGTCATTAATAATTACTGACCTATAAATTTACTTTCTTGCATATCAAAGAGTTTTGAAAAAATAATGTACTGAAGGTTAACTCGGTTTTTAATCCATCAAAATTTCTTCTATGATTTGCAGTTTGGATTTCGAAAGAACTACTCTACTTCTGACGCTATTACCTTTATGATAGATAAAATATCTAAGGCGTTTGAAAAAAAGGAAATGACGTTGGCGATATTTCTAGACTTGTCCAAAGCTTATGATTCAATAAACCATCCAATCTTGCTACAAAAGCTAAGCCATTTTGGGATAAGATGCTCTAATAACTTTCAAACTGGTTTGAAAGTTATTTAGACAATAGGTTTCAAAAAGTTGTCTGCTCAGGAGTAATATCCACTAATGCCAATAAAATTTTAATGGGGGTGCCCCAGGGTTCAAGTTTAGGCCCCTTGCTATTTTTAATTTTTGTAAACGACTTTCAT
Source organism: Trididemnum miniatum (assembly GCA_964006365.1). Classification (NCBI taxonomy): domain Eukaryota; kingdom Metazoa; phylum Chordata; class Ascidiacea; order Aplousobranchia; family Didemnidae; genus Trididemnum; species Trididemnum miniatum. Next base: position 23,177,564 of record OZ023241.1, read on the forward strand.
AATAGTCTAAATTGTAGCGAAGCCATCATGTATGCTGACGACACGAGCCTATATATCAGCGACAAGAATGTTAAAGACTAGTTGAAAAAAGCAATAAGGAGTTAACCAGAGTAGATGATCGGCTTATAGCTAATAAGTTAACCTTAAATGTCTCGAAAACTAATTTCATATTATTTCGTCCTCCAAAAAGTAAAGAGATTAAAGTGAATCCAGTTGTGTCTTCAACAGGTAAACAAATTGAAAGAGTAACATCAACAAAATTTTTGGGCGTTTATGTGGACCAACATCTGTCCTGGAAAACCCACATGAAACACTTGTTAAATAAATTGAGATGCATCTTGGGGGCCGTAAGTACAGTGAAACCCTTATTAAATCGAGATACTTTACAGCAACTCTATCATTCCTTGGTTAGTAGTCATCTCTTATATTGCGTACAAAACTGGTGTTATGGAAATAAAACGCTCTGTCAAAAATTGCAGCGAGTTAGTAACAAATTTTTAAGAATGGCGTTTGGTTTGGGTAGAAGAGATAGCGTTAACGACGCAACGGTCCAATATAACCTACTAAACTTGGATCAGATGACCGTCAAAGTTACCGCTATATTTATGTTTAAGCAAAACGCTGGTCTAAATCCTTCTGCATTTAATCATTTATTCCTCGCAAAATCATACCGATACAACACTAGAAATAAATCTCAAGTTATCCCTCGGTGTTACTCAACCAAATTACAGCAACAGTCAATTTCTTATCGCAGCCCATCCATTTGGAACTCTTTGCCCGTCAGCGTCAAAGATAAAAGCAAAGTGTTAAAACATTTACCAAAAAGCTTACCAACTACTTAGCATGTAATCCAATTAGCGATTAATTTTTAAAACTAAGTTTCTGTCCATTCTTGCTGCTGCTCTTCTGTTTTTTTTTTTGTTTTTTTTTCAGGTTCTTGAGCAAATCTTCACTCATCATCCAAGTCTTCGTTTATCGACATGCCAGCGCTTCCTGTGTGATGTCTCCGTTTATCGACATGCTGTGTCACCTTCCGCAATCGTTAATGACTTCAATCTGCAGTTTTTTTTTGTTGGTTTCCATGCACGGAGGATTTCCTTTTTCCCTCCAAACTCGTACATTTTTAATAATAAGAAAACACTGAATAAATTCCACTGTTCTTTTTCTTTGCTAATCATAGACTCAATTTTGACTAATGCGTGTTATTTACCTAAGCATAGGTTCTTGGTAGGCCTGTTCGATCTCTTCAAGCTTCCCTAATTATGTTACCTCCACTAACTCTTGAGTGGCTTTAACTTTCACAAATTTCCTTTTGTTAAGCTTCAAGGTTGGCTGTTTTTGTCTCTGCAACCTGCATACTCCATAGTCGTTCTTTGTGGTGTGTCTATCATCCTCTCATCATCTTTCGCTCTGGTCGTGCGGGAAGAGATTTTTAGTTATGTTTAGTTGATTTAAAATGTGCTTTAATATTAAACCATTTCACGTTACCAGTATGTTAAACCCCTGGACAATTGCTTTCTGTTCAAACCAAACTTGGGAGTGTATTTTGTATATATTTTTATGAATAGTTTGCTTCAGCGTATAAGTAATCTCATTTTGCTCAATGATTTTGCATTTTGCTTTTGTTTTTTTCGTTTTCGTTGATAATTTTTGAAGATAGCACATTGTGATTTCAAGGTTTGTGGTGGCAGTTGCCTCGGTGAGCTTTGCTCTTGCGCTGCATTCCACGGCTTTAGATTATGTAGCGCATTTTTAACGTGTGATGTGTTACTGTGTGCTATATTTTCTACCTGCCGAATAAAACAAAACATGTTCTTTGGTTGATAAATAATGACAAAGTTTAAAATAACTACTGCGTTGCTACGTGTTGTACTATATTAAAATCAGTATTAGGCAAAATCTCATCGAATTCTCCGAAAGTAATCTAAAATCTTATCTTTAATCTCTAAAACTCAATAATCTGATAAATTTTGTTGTACTAAAAGCAAACTTTTTATTTTACCGTATTGGTGTTGCAGAGAGCAGCAAAACTCGCTGTTCCTATCGTGTAAATAGTTTGTGTCACGCTTTTGCATTGTATCGTTTTGTTGTACATTATGATCTTGACCAGAAGCAAATGACACATACGTCCTGTCCACTTGTGTTATTTCTGGTTACTGTGTCGCTAAGGAGTTTTAGTGTCGCGATCACTACTGTGTTTAATGTGTTTGTGTCGTCGGGGGGTAGGTTGGTTGTGATTCTGAGGGTAGAACTTGGAACTATGGGGTTGCATATGTGGAAAGGGTAATACCACAGTAAGCTGACGCCCATTGAAATCTGACAAACGCGCTCATTGAAATTAGATTACCCAATAAACTACGTTCTGTGATGTAAGCAAGAGGAAAACAACGCGAATTTCTCTCTTTCAGTTCGATTGCTGCCTCAGCCAAATGTATTAGACTTATACCGTATGTAATCTTATTGCAAACGCGAGTAATTCATGCAATTTTTGTTTGCATCTGGTCAGGTTTCTGTTTTCGGCGATATCAGCCAACAGCGTATAGGGGCAAGTTCGCATTATTTTATTTTTAGTTATTTATTTTTCTGCATACTCCCGTTCACTGTTGACGCTGAAGGCGGAAACTTTGTTTAGTTTGTTTATTCTTTGCTTGCTTTGCTTTTTTCGTGAAGGTGCGATCACACTGACTGGGATGCTGGGGCCTTTGTGGCGTTGTGCGGCTTTATCTGGTTGCGACATCGCATCTGTGCTGGGGGGTTATTACAGGATGCTCGTTAAGCGGTTTGCGAGCTCGCAAACTGCTCGGTAAAAAATTTTTCCTCGCTAACGCGTTTTTCGGGATTACAGGATTTTCCGAGCTGGCGAACTCGCTCGGCAAGTAGCGAGAAAAAAATGAGCACGTTAAGTTACCGAGCGACTATTTCATACACAACTAGCCATGGCAGAGCGCGGTTTTTTAGGTCATAGTTTATGCACAATAGCTAGTAGGCTGCCTAGTTTATGACACAACTAGAGCTTTATGCAACTCCCAGGCTTGTTGTGAAATGGTGGATTTAAGTTCAAGTTTAGTCGTGCGTGCGAATTAAGAGCCAAAGGCTCATCAAGTCGCTACTCTCTATCTCAAACATGACATTTGTCATCAGAAAAAAACAGACTTTCAAAAATAAAAAAACGAAAAAGAAAAATGCAAAGCATAGTCAATATACAAATACATACACATCAAACCAAGACTAGTAGGCTAGCAGCTGTTTACTGGCTAGCGCCTAGTCTAGTGCTAAAACTGTGGCAGTATTACCAAGTTGGGATGGTTTTGACTAGGTTACAAGTGAGAGAGTAGGCTATCCACCGGTGTCTACAGATGAACCGGTATAGGCTTGTTGTGAGGTGCTAGACCAGCCTCTGCTGTTTGCTGGCTAGCGCCTAGTCTAGTGCTAAAACTGTGCTAGCAGGCCTATTGAAAGCATGCGTTGGCTGCAGACTTAGTCGGAGCATTGGTCGGAGAGTATAAGGTAATGGTATCTTCCACGAGTAACTGTGTGAGGCCATGGCCAGCAACTGCTAGTCTAGCACCTCACATCAAGCCTATGCATCTGTAGACACCATTACTGCATGCACTCTTACCTATAACTAAGTTAAAACCATCCCAACTTTGTAATACTAGCACAGTTTTGGCACTAAACTAGGCGCTAGCCAGCAAACAGCAGCTGCCAGTCTAGCACCTCACAACAAGCCTATACATACCGAGCAGTTAGCGAGACACTAGGCTTCATTGAGTAACTGCTCTTTCTGCGAGCGCAACCTGTAATCCCAACTTTGCGAGCTCGTTATCTCGGCCGCCGCTCGGAGAATTTCTCCTCCGAGGAGAATTAGCGAGAGAAATCGCTCGCTAACGCATAAAATCCTGCAATAACCCCCCTGATGTGGTGTTAAAATGGAATGGACCTGCGCAGCGTCTCGAGGGTCTCGGCGCCTCGGTTGGTGTGTTCGGGCCTTTATTCTGCAGGTGATTCTCTTTTTCCTCTTTATTTTTTTTGTAGGTGTCACGACCATGCGTGTTGTTGTTGTTTTTATCTTCATATCGCATGTTTTAACGCTTTGTCGTTGTGTCGTTTCCTCCTTTTCTTGAGTTTCTCTTTCTGTAAATGTGTTCGACGGCACCTTCTTTTCTTTTTTCAAGAATGAAAAAGCTTGATTGAAAGCTTGAGTGATTAAATACAAATTATTTAAGTTGTCTTTATCTTTAACATCCTAAATGACATAAGACGCAGGATATGATTTTGGATAACCTTAAATGGATATAAATCTACGGCATTACAGGTACCCCAAGTCAAGATACCATATTGCTACTGACTGTAGACAAATGAATAATAGCCTATATCATGTTTAATGTTTTCCTCTCCACAAAATGCCTAATTTTAGAAATTATTCCAGCAGCTTGAGAAACTTTCTTACATATGTGATTAATCTGAGTCTTTGACTTTAAGTCACATTGTAAACGCAAACCCAAGTATTTCACAGTATCAGTTTTTTTGAAGTGCATTCGATCCTTCCAAAATATTCGAAGTTATTGGTTTTACTTTTATGTCTGGAGGAAGGAACAATCATATACGACGTTTTGTTTACGTTTAATGAAAGTCGATTTATAGGTGGCGGAAGTGGGGGGCCCCTGGTCCCCCCACTTTTTTTTCAGGGGGGGCCCTGAGGGGGCCCTAATTTACACGTTTATTTCTACAATATTGCCTCTGCATGAATGTATTAGAAACTCAATAGACCTACCATCGAAATTAAAACCCGGGAAAGAGCTTAAATCCAGCGATGTTTTCTTTGAAAATTTGTTTGTGGGGTGGAGGAACAGAAACTAGAGGCGAAAACTGCGGCTTTGAAGCCCACATAAATTAAACATGTCACTTGTGGACAGGCTAAACATGGATTGTAGGCATAGGGCCGGATTTACACAAAAGCCTAGCAGGCTGAAACCTAAGGCCTCGGAGAAAATGGGGACCTCATCACAAACAATGAAGACCTTATTTTTTTCTCTTCGCCGATGCTTTCAGTGGAAAACAGAACATCTGACGACGTGCATATCTTTTTTTTGCTCTTCACTATATCGATATTTTCAGTGAAAACAGGACATCTGAGGATGTGAAGACCTTTTTTTGCTCTTCCAATCAGTGTGATTAAATAACCTAGGGCCTCGCATTGTCTAAATCCAGCTCTAAGGAGCATATTTGGGGGCGGGGCCATTGTGCCATGCCCCTCTCCCTTTTTGACTCTGCCTTTTAGTAAACAAGAACAATATACTAATGGTGTTCAGTGACTGAAATATGCCAGACTCTTTTGATGGTTTCTGTAGCTTATGGCCTGGAGTGAATCCAGAGGGGTAGGATGAGAGATATGCATCCTTTTACCAGCCATTTTCAAAAATGTTTTTTGATGCATACAATTCATCTATAATTTCAAACCTCTTCGATAGCTATAAGCCTTACGTCTTAAGCACGCATAACTAAAAATGTGCGAACAAAATGTATCATATTCGGCGAAGCACTCAAAATTCGGGTCAAAAAATTTAAACACAGTTTGCGTGAAAATTATTCAAAAAGCGCTAAAATAGCCATTGCACCATGTAAATTTTCAAAACTTTTCCGGGGGAGCATGCCCCCGGATCCCCCGAGAGCTTTTCTTGTTTCTTAATTAGCTTCAAATTAGTTCAGTTGAAAAAAAAGACGCTGGAAAAAAGTGGAAATTATGCCCTCCCCTCTTTTACAATTTCTCGCTACGCCACTGCCGGCCCTGGTTGTAAGTGAAGAAAATCTGGTCATTGGCTTTGGGCCCCCCACTTTAGAAATGCTTCCGCCATCGCTGAGTCGATTGAATCTCGTCCATTCAGTGACAGTTACAAGTTCATTCGATTCTTCATTTTCAAGTTTGCTTAAGTCTTTATTCTAAGTATAAGGGCAGTATCATCTGCAAATATTCTTACCGAGAAATTAGAGTGCCTGGGGAGGTCATTTACATAAATCGAGAATAAAAGTGGCCCTAAGGTGGAGCCTTGGGGTACACCACATAGCACTTCCTTTTCATCTGAAGCAGTTTCATTACAATATGTGTATTGAGTTCTTTTAAATAGATAGTCAGTGAGTAACAAATTGATATTACCTCTAACGCCATAACGATACAGCTTTTGCAATAGTAATTGATGATTAACTGTGTCGAAGGCTTTCGACAAATCTAAAAAATACAGCAAGTGGAATATTGTAAAGTAAGTCATAGTTTTGTTTAAGGTTAGAAACCAAATCAAATGCTGCCATCGATGAGGAATGACTTTTTCCAAAGTCAAACTGATATGGGCACATGATGTTTTTTTCAAAAATATTTCATAAGCCTACTTGGAGCTAAATCAACTGTGTTTTATTTGTTCGAGCGCCGTGTGATTCGCACCGGGTGAAAAGTGATAACGTTATTGATATATGACGAAAAGTGATCAGTCTGTGAATATCAATGATATTGATCTGCTTCATATTCAGCTTTAGACCTTGTGTCATTAGTTGAATGAAAAGCTGGAGAGTCACTTCTCTCGACTCCCAAATATTGTCAACTGATTCAGGCACCCCATGCACAAGCAGATTAAGCCGCTTGCTGTAAGCTTCTTTAACTATCTCATCGGACTTAGCCGCCGCAAGGTCACCTTTTAATTGTTTAATCTTCGCAGCTAATTCACGCGGACGCTCACTTGAGGCTTTGCTTACAAGGGTAGCTTCTACTTCCTCGCATTTGTTTGTAAATTTTTTATCTAATTAATCAAACCGATCGTTAAAATCATCTAGTTTTTGGTCCATGGATGAAAGTCTATCAATTATAGATTCGATGGTAAGCATTAGATGATCGATTTTCGATTCAAGTTTTTTAATAGTTGCGGCAGACATAATTTCTTTGGTAACAGCAGTTTTTAACAGCTGTGGTTTTCACTAGTCACTGCAAGTTGTAAATTCTTCACTCTGTTTTTCGTTTTAGTCTGTCGAATAGCTCAAAGCGCACGGTTTTGTCGCTTTTTAAACACATTTGCACGCTGAACTGCAAACTGAGCGGCTGCTCACCTGCTGCTGTTTGCGTGTTACTAAGTTAAGATTTGGTAGTGGTTGGAATATTTTGAAGCTGAGTATATCAGTAAATAGGTCAAGAAAGCGCTAGGCTTTAGTGGTAAGGGTAAGGTACGAAAGTTTAATTTCGTAGAGTTAGATGCTGAGTCTGCTGACATTACTTGAAGATCTTGTTTTCAGTGTTTCGGCTGGATTCGTAAAATATTTTTTAACTCAGAGTTGGGTGGCGCTGAAAAAAGTTTGGGATTCAATCTAGCGAATTTACTGACATGTTATTAAAGATGGCGCTAAAAGAAGTTACAGAGAATTTAATTAGAGACGGCAGAGAAGAAAGATTGAAGCAAGTCTGGCGCAACTTGCTTTACGTGTGGAAAAAAAGCGTAAGTTTGGCGGTCAAAGCGTGTTGCCAGGGGCGGATCTAGAAAATTTTAACGGCACAGTGGATCTATATCATTAACAGTGGAACCATTCTCTGTGCTCAGTGTTCGGAACGAAAATCAGAGCTTAGATGTTATGTTGCCTTTTTTTTGGTTTCAAATTTTTTTATGAAATTTACAAGGAGTTTCTAATGCACTTTAATTTTAAACTAATTTGGCAATAAACGAGAAAAATTAGAAATTTTGGTATGAGGTAAATGATAAAGTATGGGGAAGTGTTGGAGGAAATGTGGGGGTTGTGAGAAAGTGTGGGGAAGTGTTGGGGGAGATGTGGGGAAGGTATCTGGTGAGTGTGGGGGGAGATGAGGGAAGGTGTGGGGAAGTGTGAGAGAGTGTGGGGAGGTGTAAGGTGAGTTTGGGAAAGTGTGGAGAGACTTGTCAGGTGAGTGTGGGGGAGAGGTGTTGGGTGAGGTGTCGAATGAGAGGTGTGAGGGAGGTGTGGAAGAGTGTGTAGGCTCTCCCACACCTCCCCAACACTTCTTCACACCTTTCCACATCCCAACACACTTTGCCCCACTTCACCACAACCTCCACACTCACCCCATACACTCTTCCACACCTCCCCATACTTTCCCACATTCGACAACTCCCCCACACCCCAACACACTTCCACATTCCTCCCCTACATTTCTTCACTCCTTCCATATTTCCCCCAAACTTGACCCAACTTCTTAAACTACCAATAATTCCCCCACCATTGATACTCTCCCAAATTCTCTATTCTTCCCCATTCTCTCCCGATTCTTTCCCATACTCCCCCATACTTACTTTACCATTAATCCCATAGCGAAATTTTTCACTTTGCTCATTTAATTATTGCCAAATTTAGTCTAACAATCAAGTAGGCCTAAACTAGAAACTTCTTGTAAATTTTACAAAAAAATTTGAAAACAAACATAAAAAATGGCTACACAACATCTAAGCTTCTTAAAGTTAAGCGTTTTTGTGGACATAGGTAACAATGTTTTTGTTGGGTGGGTCTTCTGAAAGAATTTTATGACCACTGTGACTGTACTCTAGAGCAGTGGTTCTCAAACTTTTTTGTGCCATCGCCCCCTTGCGGCACTCTGCAATCATCATCGCCCCTTTAATACACTAAACGTGACTAAAGCAAATAGATTACTGGTACCGTAAACTGGGGTGACTTTGAACACTTTTTGCAAATTTTTGCGTACCATCGAAATAGTTTAAGTGAAAGTGATAATGTTAGATATTAAAAATACCTCTCAAGTAAAGGTCTTTCAGATACTAGTGGTTTTGCTTTAAAAAAATATTAGAAATTTCCTCTTTTTTTTAAAAAAAAGGGGGTGTTGAAAGTCACCCCGCAATGGGGTGACTTTGAACAAGCATAGAATCAAGCAAATTTCAATAGAAAACAACCGATGTTCAATGTCCAACTGTCAAAGGGTGACTTTAAACGGCAAATGCAATTAAGCACGCTTACATGTGAGCATCGCTGCCTACCTACACGTCCTACAGGACCTACTAGACGCATGTGACCTACCCAAATTCTTAATTTTGTGTAAAAATAAATAGGCAGCATAAAACGAAGAGAAACGAGACTGCAAAACAACGCACAATAATCAGTAGCTTATCGGCAATTATCAAGTAATAGTTTAAAAGCGTTTTGGCTATCGTTCATCAATCAAAAGTTCCGGGATGCTTCATTGTCTCTTACCACTCATGGGAGTCCACAGAAAACTTCAAAACTCCTCTACGCAACACTTCTGGAGCTTCCACCCTGCCAATAACTTTTTGGTACGAAAACGCACAAACATCCTCTTCATCAGGAAACCCGAAGAGGTCTTTATCACACAATCGTTGTGTTTTGCGGCGCAAGAAGGAGGCTTCAAACTTTCTGTTGCCTCTTCTGGTGATCGATTCTACGCGACCAAGGTAGGCTTTCAACCTGGACCCTTCAGGAGCAAAGTTGACCAACAGCCAGTCTCCTACACTTACGCCGTCTTCACTGACCCCGAAAACCCCAGCTAGTTCAGAAGTGTCTTGTTGTAAAGTTGTTACCGGTATGGACTCATCTGAACTATCAGTATCACTATCGATGCTTTCTTGAGCAGAAGGTCCAGCAACTTCAGTTTCATTTCTTGGAGCAACGTCATTCTCCTCAAAACCGTCAGTGTTTACAGATCTTCCTGGCTCAACATTAACTCTGGCCCTCTTTCTTCTAGGGGCTGATGAGGTCGTATTCCTCTGTCGCAGCATATCCATAACAGATTTATTTAAGACTTGATTGGAAATATCGTTTGTTCTCCTGCTGGGCAGTTTGCTTAGCACAATGTTACGATCAAGTGGAATGATACCGCAGGCACGAAATCCTGAAACCATATTTTCTGCACTACGAATCTGAATCTGGCTCTCCAAGTTTTTCAGGAGTTTAGGAAATTCGTCTTTGGGTAGGGAGGCTGTGCAGTTTGATTTTTCTTTCCAATCAGATAAAATTGCTCTCCAGGCAAATTTGAGTGGCCGAAAATATGCCACGTCAAAAGGCTGGGTAAGATGGGTCGCGTTGGGTGGGAAGAACACGAAACGAATGTTCTCGCTTTCACAAATCTCAATATTTGCTTTGTCCAAATGCGAAGACAAGTTGTCCCCTATAATGACTTTTGGGCTGAGTTGCTTCTTCGCCGCAGGAAGGAATAGAGACTTAAACCAGTCCTGGAACGTGTGAGAGTCGAACCATCCACTTTTCGTCCTGTTAAATCTTGCTCCTCTAGGCCCCCCTTGGCACCACCGTTCCCATAAATGTTCAGACTTATAAACGACATATGGGGGTAACATAGTTCCCACCTCATTTTCACAGAACATCACTGAAATCGAAGCTTTTGTAGAGTTTATAGCTCTTTCCGGGTATTTCATACCCCTTTTTACAACAGCCCTTTTTCTATCCGGTTCGTCAGTGAAATTTGTTTCGTCGTAGTTCCAAATATTAGAGGCGGGAATTCCCTCTAAACTTTCTTCCAGGTTATCGAAGAAATTATTAATCACGTCTTCGTTCATTTCGGCTCGAGAAATCTTGATGTTTTGGGTGATTCTTTGAGTGAGGTCTTCATGCCTGGATAGAAAGCTCCTCACCCAATCATCTCCAGGCATGCTATCCTTGAACCTGGCGTATAACTTCCCTTCCTTGCAGGGGCGGCTCGTAGTGAAGGCTGCAAAGGCTGCAGCCTACCCAGTTTATCACCTCCTTATTTTTTTTTTCAGAAGCAAAATTTTTTTACCTATCAAGCAAAATTTTTTTTACCTATCAGAAGCAAAATTTTTTTACCTGTCTTTCATACAACTATCGACAATATTTTTTTTGAAAAAAATAATTTTTGTACAAAAAATGGCAACACGTAAAGACAGCCACAGCCTTTCGTAGCAAGAACTAACCCTGTAGTGTTACGTCATCAATGCTTTATGGAAGTTTGAATTACGTTCAATGAGACGTGTTAAGGCTGTGTCAAAGCAGCCTTTTTGGTGGTTATTGAGGTGTAAAGCTTAGAGATTGGCTCTATTTAGTTGCAATCACATAGAGATACTGGGTTTAATGAAAGATATGAGATGTTACGGGTTGCATACAGCTTAAGCTTGTAATACAGTGGTAAAGGCTAGTAGACTTTAGTTATACCTTATTTGAACTAATAGATTGCGTAAAAAGAAAAACTTTTAAGCTGTTGATTGACCGGTACCGCAGCTGAGCTAGGTTTGCAGACTAGTGGTAGCTTTTTTGTAGCCCACTAGATGTAGTCGACTAGGTACAATAGCAGAGTACCGGTAGTGTACTTAAATAGAAAAATTTGTTTAGGCCAAACTTGTGTTTATTCATGTAGACTACAGGTGCAGGTTACCTAGGCTACAGGTACGCACAGAATCAGCTATTGGTACAGTGGCGTGATAAAAAAAAAATTGTAGAGTAATAATAATTCATGGGAAACCTGCCAGTGTTCCTGCAGTTGTGTATAGCCCGAAGCCTACCGCCTTGCTAGTGAAATAAAGAGTTTTTTTCATTTCAGAGCGAGTATTTATTCTGGCCAGCTTTTCTAATCATGTAGCCTACCTGTTTAAAATAGTCACGAGCCGCCACTGCTTCCTTGTCCAGCATCGACTTCACCAGCATTCTAATTTCCATCAATGAAAGGGGTGCTCGCCAAATTGATAGACTAGTAAGGACCGACTGCAAATCTTCTTCTTCCCGGGCAGTTAACACATTTTGGCCCCCACTTTTTTTAACATGTTTACCGTTCCACTTGTTGCTGAGTGTCGCAACTGGAATGTTATATCTTGTAGCAGCTTGCCGCATGGAAAGTGTTTGACTCTCGATATCATCCAGGGCATTTTGCAAAGTTTCTTCAGTATAGTTTTTATATTCCCGACTACCAAGCTTTCGTTTGTGTTTTCGTGGCATTTTAAATTTCAATCAATCCTAGTAACATTTTAAGTAATAATGAATTTATCCACATAACAGCTATATTGATCTAAATACAAAAAATAAGTTATAAAATGTTGGAAAATTTCCTTTGAAACAATTTAAGCGTCTGTTCAAAGTCACCCCATGGGGTGTTCAAACTCACCCCATAAAAGTTTTTTTTACTTAAAAAAAAAAGTAGAGTTGCTACAAAAGTTTCGATCGCAGCATCATAACACTGACCTAAAACATGGTCTAGGTTTTTAACATGAGCAGTGAAACTCGTTTGTTAGTATAAAAAATAGATAAATTTTTTTAATGTTAAAAAAGGTAGGAATATTTGTCTTCACAGATTTAAATCATTCGGTTAAGACTGTAACAAGCTGGAGACCTCTCATAATTTCTCTGGATAGTAGACATGTTTACTAGTAAACATACCCAACTTAAGTTCATAACTCTTAAAAACCATTGATGAAGAAAATGTTAAGTTAGCAGTATAAAATCGTTCAAAGTCACCCCAGTGTTCAAAGTCACCCCATTTTACGGTACTCGTAAATAGATAAAGCAAATAATACCGGTAAAGCAATATGGTGCTCAATGAGGTGGGTAAGCTTTAGCCAGCTCTTTAATATCAGGAGATAAGTTGGCGAAATACATATGCAAATCACCCCATTTGCTGATGGAAAGATGGTTTCTTTGTTTTGACTGCAACAGTGTCACGGCAGAAAACTCTTTTTCCACCAAATAAGATGTCGGAATTGAGAGAATCCATGCTCTTGTTTCGTTCCACATGAGCGGGTATTTCTCAGATACCTTGCACCAAAATACATCAAACTTATTTTCTTTAAAGTTTATTTTGGATTCATGATCATTTTGCAAGTCGATAGACTGATTTTGAAGTTCAAGTTTTAGGTATGCTGGATCAGTAGAAAATGGTTGCATCACCCAGTGTGGGACCATGGTGGGACACTGAGACTTAGGAGATCTACAACTAAAAAGCAATGTCCTTCCTGGCCTACCGGACGGGAAGTCATGACGACTTCCTCTTGTTGGGTCAGAGGCTCTAACAGCACTCCATCACCAACAGTGCAAAGCACTCCAGTACATCGTACCGTAGAGCGAGACAGCGCTGTTTCTGGCTATTAGCCTTCATCAGCCGCCCTCAGGTAAGAAACATTCATGTTCCAGGATGAATGATCTGAATGATCTTGCTAGGATCACTCATCCCTTTGGATAAATATTTCTTAAAGAATTTAACCTTTGTGGTACGCATATCCACTCGTGTGGCTACGTCACCATTCCAGTTAGTTGTTGATTTTCACCTTGGCCACGTAAAGAGTTTGACTGGAATGGTGACATAACCACACGAGTGGATATGCGTACCACAAAGGTTAAATTCTTTAAGAAATATTTATCCAAAGGGATGCGTGATCCTGGCATGATCATTCATCCTGGAACATGAATGTTTCTTACCTGAGGGCGGCTGATGAAGGCTAATAGCCAGAAACAGCGCTGTCTCACTCTACGGTACTAAGGAGATCTACAAAGTGAATGTCATATCTTCCTCAAGGTTACGTAAAGTCGAACAGTACTTCAGCCGTTCATCTTCTGCATCATTCTTCTCGCAGAGATTTGAAAATGGAGTTAACACGTTTCGCCCCATATTTTCTTGGTACAAGGCAAGCTTCGATATAAATGCAGTTATCACACTTTTGCATCTCATAAGCGTGATCATTTCACCCTGAAGTTTTTTGTTGACTTCATTCATGAACGTGAAAATGTCCGCCAAATAAGCGATGTCATTTATCAATGGTTTCACAGCTTCGGCCAATTGACAATCGATGACGGAGAGTGCTGTATAAAGTCTTGATTTGTTGGCATGCCTCGAATTTGTGTTTGCTTCGTTTCTAATTGATTGCGCAAATTGCCCAAGAGTTGTGAGCTGATTACTTCTCTACGTTGCTACTTTAAATTGTTAGCGCACGTTCAGACCATGATCAGTTAAGTGTTAGTGTAGCTTCTCTCTCTGAAGCTGCAATCTTTAGTTAACTAACTTTGTTTTTTATTATTCAGACGTACTTATTGATGCTCTTATTGATGTTGTTTCTGATTGCTGTGACAACATTAACAGCAACCAATATACGGGCCTCATTTTCCTGGATCTTACTAAAGCTTTTGATACAGTAAATCACGAAATTCTTACGAGGGCAAGCAAATGATTTATTACGTGCTTTTCTGAAAAGACGTCAATATGTCTCTATCAATCACGTTGATTCCTCCTCGCTATATAACAACATAGGAGTTCCCCAAGGTCTATCCTGGGGCTTCTCCTTTTCCTACTGTACATCAACGACCTACCATCCTCTGTCACGAGTAATCCAAGACTTTTCGCGGATGACACTTGTTTGATTTGTTCCGACCAAAGCTTACCTGTCCTAACCTCAAAAATGAATGACGACCTCAATCGCATTTCCTTTTGGCTTGAAGCAAACAAACTCACTGTGAATCCTTCAAAATCGTACGCGCTAATCATACCTGAAAAATCAAACGAAACTCTCCCTCTTGTTAACCTTTCAATAAACAACTCGCAAATCTCCATAGTCCATAATGTCAAATACCTAGGCCTAAACATAGATTTTAAATTAAAATTTGACGATCACATTTCATCCATCACCCAAAAAATCTCCAGAGCTGTGGGAATCCTCTCCAAACTACGGTACTACATGCCCACATGTGCGTTACTAAAAATCTACTACGCTTTTATTCACTCACACTTTCTGTATGGATTCCCAGTCTGGGGCTCCACGTATCCCTCTCATTTAAAAAAGTTGATGTCCCTTCAAAACAAAGCAGTGATACTTATTGGTGGAGATCACCCACGCGACAGCGCATCACCGTATTTCTCCAAAGCAACACACTCAAACTTCCAGACCTCTTTAAACTTGAAATTGGCAAACTGATTCACTCCCATTTCACCCACGATTTACCGGACGCTCTTTCCAATCTCTTTACCTTAAGTAATTCTGTTTCACACAAAAGTACTAGATCAACAAATGCTCGCTCAAAGCGTCTATACATACCGCCATACAAAACCAACCGTCCACAAAAATGCATGAAGTATCAAGGCTCTAAAATATGGAACGATATTTCCTCGGAAATTCAAAATTCCACAACCAAAAAATTTAAAGTCAAGTTCAAAAAACATCTGCTTCAACAATACTTATAACCTCGTCAATCTGCATCTCCCTTAAAAGAAAATATAAAAAAAACTCACAATAAATCCTCATCTTCTCACCAACCCGCAGCAATGAAGATCATTTGTCCACCACTGACGGACCAAAGGGTGGCTGCTGACTAGATGACCGAAAGGTCTACTCGCCGTCTCCCTGCGGCCTTTACACCTAACTTTATTTAATTTGTTATTTCTGTTATAAGTTTCCTATTTTAGTCAGCGCGGTACCGCGAGGCCATCGTCAGCGACATGGCCTAGCGGTACCGCGCGCAGGTGACAGATCCTACGCGACGGATTCAATTCGCGGCTGGAGTCGATCGCATTTGACATATGTAACGGGTGGCTGCTGACTCGAAGAGCGCAAGCTCACTTCGCAGTCTCCCTCAATTACTGTTGAATTTTCAGTTCAATACAAGTTGAAAATAACCTCAGTTATTTATTATTTATTTGTTTTATTCGGCAAATAAATATTTAATGAATGAATAAATGAATGTACTTTAATTTTGTCGATTAAATCTTAATTAAAGGCTTTGTTGTGATTAGTATGAGCTTGAGAATTACGACAGAGAGAGATTACGACAGAGATCAAAAACCGCACAAGGTACTGTAGAAACTTTAAATTTTCGACAGTGCATTATACCACTATAAAGTTTGGAGAGCTTAGTTCTAAAAGCACTTAAGTCACATTTCAGAAAAAATGAGTTAAGAGTAAATATTGATTGTTTATCATGTATTCTATATGTTGAATAAAAAAAATTTCGAAGAAAAAGTCCGCAAGTTCTTTTTAACTATTAATCGCTGCGCGCGCCACATATGTTTTCACAGTCATATGGAAAACTTTAAATGCCATTATCTCAAAACTGTATTTTGTGACTTCAGTACTTCTAAAACTAAGCTCTTCGTTTTTTTGTTATTTTTTGCAGGTTATTTTCATGTTAAAATGAGTAAGAATAAGTCATTTTTAATAAAGGCGCAAGTTTGCTACAAAGTATGAAAAATGTTGATCATTCAACAAAACGCACAATGTGTTTTTTGGTACAATAGATTGAAATCACCAACTGCAGTACAACGTAAATTTAGAAATGAGTTTGGACAAGACCCTTCTCACACTAACAGCATTAAGAGATGGTTTAAAAATTTTATGGAAACCGACAGCATTTTGGATCGCATACGATCGGGTAGGCCAAGCATTGCTTAAGAGCTAGAACTATTCGTAACTTGTAAGCATGGAGCCGAAGTCGTTTACGTAAAACTTTGTGAACAGTGCTTCGGAGAATGGCAAGTTCATTTGATGCAACACGAATTGATTTCCTTGGGCTGCAATGAAATGCTACACGCACAGCATCAACAGTCTCTTCATCAATGCTTGGCCTACCCGATCGTTTGCGATCCAAAATGCTGCCGGTTTCCATAAAATTTTTAAATCATCTCTTAATGCTGTTAGTGTGAAAAGGGTCTTGTCCAAACTCATTTCTAAATTTACGTTGTACTGCAATTGGCGATTTCAATCTATTGTACCAAAGAACACATTGTGCTTTTTGTGGAATGGTCAACATTTTTCATACTTTGTAGCAAACTTGCGTCTTCATTAAAAATGACTTATTCTTACTCATTTTAACAATAAAATAATTTGTAAAAAACGAAAAAAAACTTTACGGTGGTATAATTCACTGTCGAAAATTTAAAGTTTCTACCTTAAGCGGTTTTTGAGATATTAAAATTTTAAATGTGTGCAGGACTTTATGGACACCCTGTATGTTTTTGCTAACCCTGTAATTTTCGAAAGCGATCGTCGTTTTAAGTCTAGGCCAGTGGTTCTCAAACTTGTCGGAAGTATCGAACCCAACAGGTGTCATGCAAGCATACATCGAACCCTTAATTATAACCAGGAGCGGATCCAGAAAATTTTAGAGGGGGATGCAGTTTTGAATTAGGCTGAATGTTAAATGAGTGCAAAGACGTTAGACGTCTAAACCGGAAAAAAGCATAAGCTCTTTGAAAATGTTTCACGTCAGGGGCGTATTCAGAATATTCTTAAGGCGGTGGAGGGTGGCATAAAATTTTTACATTTTTTAAGCGCATTTTTTTTCCGGAAAGTTAATTTGAAGCAAATTGAGGAACAAAAATATGGCTCTAGGGGGGTCCGGGGGTATGCTTCCCCGGAAAGTTTTCAAAAATTTAGACACTGTAATGGCCATTTTAGAGCTTTTTGAACAATTTTTATGGCAAATTCTGTTTAGTTTTTTTGCCTCTAACTCTAAGTCCTTCACCAAATATGATACATTTTGTTCGCACATTTTTGATTTATGCGTGCTTAAGGAGTAAAGATGATTGTTATCAAATAGGTTCGAAATTATGGAAAAATTGTGTTCATCAAAAACAGCGTTGAAAGAGTATGGTGGGGGATGCATCATTCCACGCAGAGATAGTCATTTACTACAACTGTATGCCTTTTTGCAAAAACTTATTCTGATCTTAGCCGAACCCCTGCTACAGCCTCACCGAACCCTTGGGGTTCGGTCGAACCCAGTTTAAGAACCACTGGTCTAGGCCATATAAATAGTATGCGAACCATTTTTTCATGACTAAATGACCCACAACATTTTGGGATTTTATACTAAAATTGGAAAGATGCCTATTGTCCTTGATCGATGTTAGAGTTGCCATAATTTAGGGTTTAAAATTCTGGACATGTCCGGAATTTAGGTTTAAATTTTGCGTCCGGGAAGAATTTAAAAATACTCAAATGTCCGGAATTTTATGATGGGCGTTTTGGAGGAATTAGAATTACGGGAATAATCCTGTAGATTAAGGGTGTCCAACTCGTGGCACGCGACGTGTCTTAGTTGAACATCCCTGCTGTAAATTATGTTTAACTTTAAACATTGTACATGTCTTTTGATGTTTCATGGGCTATTATCTCACTTACTGCTGTGATGTTAATGTCCCCAATTGGACGTTATCTTTGCTGGTATCTTTTCTTTTCTAGAAAATTGCCATTCAGAAATTTTAAGGGTTGTACAGTTTTTCTTCGCTGTTACATCCTACAATGCCAATGTAGAGAGAGTCTTTTCAGTGATGCAAAGTCAGTAGACTAAAAAGAGAAACAAGTTGAGCATTGCGACTGTGAATAATAGGGTGTAGTGAAAAAATTTTTTTGGAAATCGAAAAAAGTGTATTCTCAAGTCCTGGCAAATGGTCAAAAACTTCTAGAAAATTTGGTTTTGGGGTGTTGCTCCCATTTTCCAGCCGGCTATACCCTAAAATGAAATCGCGACTAATGACGCAAGGGGTTCGTTCGTTCGTATGAACATCATTTTTAGATGTCCGTCTGTTATCATTTTTGTTCGTTCGTGTGGACCCAAAATGGAACCGAAAAATCATGCTCATATGTACGAACGAACGCAGGGTTTAATTCTTATATCTCGGTAACCACTGGTCGGAAAGTAATAGCAT